>VWZT01004010.1:53358-103968 GCA_013397055.1 Pachycephala philippinensis
GGACTGCAATCCACTTGGGGGAAGTGGAAAAGCCGGCCGGCGCGTAATCCCTGGGCGGGGGTGTGCCCAGGAGAGCTGTGAGTAGCCTACGCATGTAAGTCAAGGATTGGACTGCCTTGGGCGACCGTGCCTCTGGGAAGGACGGTGAGCCATTGTAGCTCTTGCCCAAGCAAGTCTGGGATTGGACTGCTTTATGGGTGACCGTGCCTCTAAGAGGGATGGTGAGCCGCTGTAGCTCTTGCCCATAAGGTCGGTGAGCCGCTGTAGCTCTTCCCATGCGTGATTGCTACAAATGGTGCCACATTTTTATACTGCAAACTATGTTAGCCCAGTATATGCCGACATCTAAATCTATGTAGCCCTTGTGTACAGTGACATCCTATAACAATTTTCATCCACTTTTTTTACAGTCTGAGATACTCTGTGATTTGAAATTCATGGGCTTCGTCTCATCTTCTATACCTGTTCCAAATATTGCTGAAGTAAGGGGCCAATGGGAAGACACTAGTCTAAGCTCTTATTTTGACCAAATAAGACCTCAAACACTTTGCAGGTGAAGCCTACTTGAGTATTTCTGAGATAAAATGAGACTTTTAGAACACCTGCACAGCTGTGATTCATTAGATGATTCAGGTATGGGTTGGCAGAGCAAGCAGAGAAAAGATAATGATTGTATGAGATGCTTATCTGAAAGCTCCAGACTACATCTGCCCTCTCTAATAGTGCATCTGGAAAAGAAGCAAAGAAGTACAAATGACCTATTAACAATTTCACTTTTATTTATTTGAAGAAGGATCCAGCATGTGATACTGCCTCAGTTAATGACCACTGATCAGCTTAAATAAGGAGAAATCCACTTGTCTATAAAAGGTTGCTGGTGTTTGTTACCCATCTAAACTGGAACTGAGATGTATGGATGTGGAAACTCTGACCTCTCAGTCTTAGTGTCTTGTTCTTCTGAACTGCTGGTGCTGGTCACAACTAGGGCTGATGTCCTGATTTATATGTGTGCTGTGCAGTACCTCTGTGTTGTTGGATAGACACCTTAAACTAAAACTTGATATCCTCATGTTGTACGTATCCCACTTATTAGCTAAATTTTAGACTTCATACGGCTAATTATTGTCATTCTGCTCTTAAAACTGCTGAATTGCCAGATTTCCCTGTGGCAAATTCCTAATCTGTTAACAATGAGAAGATACATACCATTGCCTTGCTTTACAGGAACATGCTAAAATACCATCTTTAAATCCATCTGAATTAAGTGTTCCTGGAAATACCTTCCTATTGAAACTGTTCAGGCTAGAAGCTGTGTCCACATTTTTTGTCATTAGTTTGTGTTAATCTTATTTCTCATGAGAGAAACTCAGGGAGAACAAGAGAACAGTATCAGAAATAGAGATTCTGGCTCCACAGTTTTCAGTGGGGCCACGATCTCAGGGAAGACTTTGAGCAAGACAACACTTAGCAGTTTTCTTGCTTACTCTATAAATCTCTAGAAATAACAGTGTATGTTTATCCATTCACATAGATAATAGAAACCATTCAAAGATCATCTCAAATCTCGCAATTTCAAACAAATATTCTACCTTATCAAATATCCTAGCTTTTCTTCAAAAGGTTTTATTTTGGACCCACATTGATAAATGCACAGCTTTAAGCACTGCTGTAAAACTATGGAGCAGTGAATGTATCAGAGAAGGAGGCCATAACACATGCTCACGTTGAGTTGAACTGCACACCTACATTGCCTTTCTAAATTGCAAGGTCAGCTACATGGATTATTCAACTTATTTCAGCCAAACACTTCCACAAGACAGCAAACACTATTTAAACTATTTCAGCTCATGTAACTATTTCTTTACTAAATCTCAGAAGGTTTCACTCCAAAGAAAAATAAGTTAGCAATTCTGAAGGAATAGTAATTTCTGTACAGTTAAAAAAAGGAAATTATAAACAGTTGGGGAATGACAACCTCTGCAGGTTCAGGAAAAAAATGATGTTTGTCCTCATGGAGTTGAATAAAAGAAGAATAAATTGTTGCATCTGTTTAGCACCGTGGAATTAAATCACACAAAAATAAGTGATTTATCAAAAACCAAGTGTCTAGCATAGTCAAATGTTGATTTGAGTCAATAACCTTATATTCAGTAGGCTGTGCAAATTCTTTAGTCTTACTACCAGAAATGACCAAGAATTTTCAAAGAGTTATGCTTTTTGGTCAAAAAATATGATTTAGTCAGAAATTTAGTTTTTCAAGGGAATGCATTTTGATAGGATTTTCACCAGGAAAACACCTCAGGTACAGGAGTGAATATCCTGTGATACAGACTTATAGCAGAAGAGTGAATAGTAGGATGGATCAAACATTCACTTAAGTCATGGCAAAGCGGAGATCTGGAGATTTCCCATATTTAAATAATTGTCCACAAAACACAGAGAGAACTTATTAAATTTTAATATGTTGTGCGGTATTTTAATAAGTTTTGTAGGAGATAAAAACTCAGTTTTAACATTTCACTAGAATGGTACAGAGGCAGCCCGAGATGATCTGTGTGTTCTTTATAGCTGCTTGCAGTAGCGCAAGCACCTGCTGTTCTATCTGTGAGATCAGCAGGGGATCAAGCTGTACAGAGCATCTGTTTCTTACCTTTGCCTTTTTTCCTCCATCTGCCTCTTAATCCAATAGAGGAATGACCTGGTGAAACTCTGTTAGAGAAGCTCTCAGTGAGTCCCAAGGAATGTGGGAACATATAATTTACTGTTTCCCTCTTTTTCCTCCCATTTCAACATTTCTAGCAGGTTTGCTCTTCATAGAGCCATACGGGGTGATATAGCCTTTGGTTATTTTTTCATGTTGTTACAAAATAGAATCAGAAGCAGCTCCAAGAGTTAAAAAAGCTACACTAAGTTTTTCCCCAGAGATGCTTGAATGGTTTTGTTTGGTGTTCATTGCAGGTAAAGTTAGTCTGTTTATATGTAAGGTTTCACCTTGGCATAAAAATATCTGAAATGAAAACAACATTAAAAAATACAAGGTTTTTCTCTTGTGAAGACTTGGACAGTAGCAACATGCCTGGTCAGGCACAATAATGAGATTTTTTAAAATCAGAGTTTTATAACTAGAGCACAGTTAAAGTAAACACTTCTGATGTGGATCTGAAGTGGTCAGGCATTTGGACTTGATGATTGGTGTATGTCCCTTCCAACTGAAATATTCTCTTCTGTATTCTATTCTATTCGTGTGCCCTGATGATATCAAAGACTACTTACTGCCTGAATGGAAAAACAAAAAGGAAATAATGTACTCATTTCAACCAAAAATTTTTTAATTTTTTCAAGTTCAAGACTTAAACATTGAATGTGGGATTGTTATTTTGTTTTAGTTATTTTTAAATGTGAGTGGAACTGAAAAAAAATTGATCTAGTATTAAAATGCCGGCTTCATGTCATTTCAAGACTGATTAACAAAACATTTTTTCACCTTACATTACATACATGATGGACACCAGTTTATCTTCTCTCACCTCTCCTTCATGTTTTTAATGGCCTTAAAAAAAGTTGTTCTCTTTAAATGAAAAAAAGTTTCTTCCTGTTATGAGGACATGGATCCCAAATAGCTGTTTTACTAGGGTTCCAGAATTTGTCCTAGTTTAAGAAAAAAATTGTGTCATTTACTACATCTATTGAGCATTGAGCTGTGTTACTTATGTTAAGATTAACAATAATAAAATTATACTATCAGTTGCACAGATAACACATATTCTTCTGAGTATACAGTATAGCAAAATACAGACAAAGGTACTGAATTCCGGGAGGCTACATGAATAGTTGCCTATTTCACCTTGTCTTATTCTCTATAGGCTTACCATTTTAGCACATTCTGCTTTACATGCATTTTCTAAGCTTTTAAAATCCTTTTCTTTTGTTCTCTTAAGAGACGTTTATATGTTTCTGGCGAAAAAAAAGAGAAAAGCCTACAAAAAAGAGTAAAAAACAGCATTCCAAACAAACTCATAATTTCATCCATGAAATTTGTTTTAAAGTTTGTAAAGCTTTAAACAAAGTGATTCAGATAATGAAGACAGACATATTCACATATACGTATTTAAATGCTTTCATTTTATCTTGGTGGACAAGTTTAATTAGTTTTAACCACGCGGAAGTTTCACAGAATCATAGGAAGGCCTGGGTTGAAAGGGACCTTAAAGATCATCTAGTTTCCCTTGCCATGGGCAGGGATGCCACCCACTAGATCAGGTTGGTCAGGGCCCCATCCAGCCTGTCCTCAAACACTTCCAGGGATGGGGTATGCACAACTTCTCTGAGCAACTTTTTCCAGTGCCCCACCACCCTCACAGCAAAGAACATCTTTCTATATCTAATCTAAATCTCTCCTCTATTAGTTTAAAACCATTAGCCCTTGTCTATCAATATCTGTCCATGTAAAAAATTCCTCCCTCTTTTTTATAAGTACCCTTTCTTATAAGCACTGGATGACCACTATTAGGTCTCCCTGGAGCCTTCTCTTCTCCTGGCTGAACAACCCCAGCTGTCTCAGTCTGTCTTCATAGGAGAGGTGCTGCAGACCTTTGATCATCTCGAATTTTTGGATTAGAAGCAATGGCTCCAGGTGTGACCCAAAATTTTTCAATTACAGCAGAGAAAGTGACAACCGAATCTGACTGGTATGGTAACCTTTTTCATTCCCTGAATGCACAGGATTAATTTTATATCAGTAGTGCCCTTCTCAGTGAATTACAATGGTGATAATATTTGGCCACAATCCTGAATCCAAATATATGGGATATATAGGTATATACACTTTACTTTCCGTGTTGTGTATTTTAAGTGACTAGTAAGTTACCTATAATGGGAATATGATTCACCACTAATCAAAGAATGACAAGCCAACCTATGAGAAACTGGGAAAATCCAGAAAAAGAAATATACCTTTTAAAGGTTTAAAGACTTCCCAACCAACTTTAAGTCTAGCTAGTGCCTGCTTTTCAATAATTTGCACAACAGCAAAAATTTTCTTTATGTTTGACTTCAAAACATAAGATTGACTGTACTCAGTGTCTAAAACTGGCAACTTAGTAAGAATAGCAAAACACACAGTATTATGTTTATTTTATCTTAAAATTGTTTTTAAAAATTTAAGTCTCATTGGCATAGATATGAATTGTTAAATGACTAAGTGAAGCATCTTGGTAACTTGACTAAAAAAATAACAATATATGAAAAAAAGGTTGGTAGAAGCTTATACGAAGATACTGGAGGGGTGTATGGCAGATCCATCTCAGTAATATTTTCACTGAGCAAAAAGAAGAAAAGGAGGATTCTTAATCTGTATTACAGAAAAACTGTGGGTATTAAGGAAGTCAGGATGACCAAAAGCAGACAGAATACAACAACTATCTTTGAAAAGATATGCTACTGAAGAAGAATAGGTCTAAATCAGACCTTTTCTGACAGATAAGTAATTCACTTATCCTTGGTATCTGGAAATCTCATAAAGAAAGAATTCCTGAAGTTTCTGATAAAATACCTGTATGTGATTGCATTGAGGTATAAAAATATTGTTCACCATATATTTTTTCTATATACTATATAGCTATATTCAGCTAGAGCTGGTGAGATTATTTTTCAGAAGGTTTTAATCAAGAAAAACACCTTTCTGAATGGAACTGAGTGGTTGTTTGGGAAATGCAGATTTTGTCAGAAACACCAACGAAAATCATAAATGCTGATAGCCTGACCAAGCAGCCAGCTGCTAGTTAATCTGATTTTCTGCCACTATGCTCAGCCACTATCTTGCCAGTTGGACCCCAGGATGGTAGGTTGGCTAGAAATAAGGGAGGAAGAATGCTTGGCTTCTCATCTTGCCTCATACCCAGCTGTCCCCCTTGGCTGGTGTGAATTCTGGCTAACTCCTCAAGTTACCACCTGCCCAGATAGCTTTTCTGAGCAGCCCAAAGGGTTCCTTCCTTAAGTTGTGCTGCTATTCAGGATCCTGAGCAGCCTGGCCTCCATGTTAGTCACCCAGTTATCTTACTAAGTAAGGGAAAGGGCTCTGTTTCCCATCTGTCCCTTAATTATCTGTTTTCTCACAAGATGAAAAGTTGTACTTATGTCTGGTTGAGTATCTAGCCTGTCGTTTGTCTAACTCTCCAGCTATCTAGGTGGGGAAAGGTGGGCTGGTAGGAATTGAAAGAGATGTTTCCATTTCACCTGAAGTTCTCTATCACTGCCATGTTTCTTTCCTGAGTAATGAAAAAAAAATTGGCATGTAGAATTTCCTATGAAGTAGATGTGCATTATAAGGTTTTCTTTCTAATATCTATAGTATATGTTGTTACAGAATCACAGAATGGGTAAGGTTAGAAGTGGAATGACAGTAGGACACATCATCCAACCTTCCTGCTCAAGCAGGGACATCCTAGATCACATTGCACTGGATTGTGTCTAGACTATTCTCGACTGTATCCAGATGATTCTTGATTATGTCTAGTGAGGGAGACCCCACAACCTCTCTGGGCAACCTGTTCCAGTGCTCAGTCACCTGCATAGAAAATAAGTTCTTCCTCATGTTCAGGTGAAACTTCCTGTGCATCACTTTCTGCCTGTTGCCTCTTGTCTTACTGCTTGGCACCTCTAAGCAGAGCCTGGCTCCATCCTCTTTGACACACTTCCATTGGATACTTGCACACATTGTTGATGTCCCCTCTCAGTCGTCTCTTCTGGAGGTTGAACATGTCCAAAATATATATGTATGCATACATTAAGTACAAAAAATAACAAAAAATAAAATCTGACTTTTCATCAATATAGATATGGTAAGACATTAAAAGGAAGTTCTTGGCAAGCAATACGTTAAACTAACATCAATAATAGACATAATATTCTACAAATTGATTATTTAATTATTAATTAAAAATAGGATGAACAGTGATTATGAGCTATTCACAATGATACATGAAGGATTATTTATCAAAATGGTCATAAACTCCAAAGTTATTTCAATATTCCTGATGCTGCAAAATATTTTAAAGTAAGTCTGCTCAACTAAAAAGTAATCTGTTTATCGAGATAAAAAGTAATTTTCAAAATAAAAGGCTATTTACTTTGGAAATAAAATACTTTGCTTCATTCGATGAATTTTTTCAATTCATTCTTCAATCCTGTTAATGACATTCCTCTTCAAATACATGCATTTTATACGTTTCTGCTAAGGAGTGATAGCTACATATTTTTTATGTGTTTTACTTACCATTTGCCATTAATTTTCTCTCTTACTAATGCATAAAAAATGGAACATAGGTTTCCTGTGACCTTCTATGAATAGTGCAGATGTTGAGGAGTCTCCACTGGCTGAAGTTCTACTGGTGGCAGTTTTCATTTCTTTTTCATCCTCCTTCATTCCTCTCAAAACTAGTGTAACAGAGTCAGTGTTAAGCATACAGAAAAATAGTGCATAGAGCTATAGCACAGATTTTTATATAGCTGTATTCAAAACAAGCAAAATGTACAGAAATTAATACAATTAATTCTGTAAAACACTTAGAGAATTATGTGTAAAGACTTAAAGAATTAAACACTGAATTTGTGTCATAATCTACTGGAAAGTGTAGAACCGTATCGAAACACAAACCTTTGGTACATAAAAAGTGTGAAGATCTAAGAAAACTCTCTCCTTCCCTCTTTTTCCAACTGCCTAGAACTTTCTGAAGGAAACATAAATTTTCTCAAAATCATTGTTATAGGAGTAATTTTCCAGTACACTACTGGCAAGGGCTTTTTTAAAATTTCTATTTTTAAAATTTCTATTTTTAAAATTTCTATTTTTAAAATTTCTATTTTTAAAATTTCTATTTTTTAAAATTACCTCTGTAATTTTAAAATTTGGATTTCTATTCCTCAGTATACACAAAGGAGCTGTTACTGAGTGAGAGTCACATTCCTGGAGGAAATTTGCACACCACGGCTTTAAACAAAATGTACGTGGCTGATGTTAACAGATGTTAACAGCTTAGTGAGAGATGCCTCTGCCCGAGTTAAGGTGCAAACAAGACCATATGCTGAAGTCAATACTATGGATTTAACAATGAATTTGAGAGAGAGAGAGAGCGCGCAGCAGACAGTCGCCACCCATGAATCCAGCAGCATCCTGTTGGTCCTTCTCCACCCTGGGCTTCTCAGTGGCAGAGGTCCTGAGGTCGTTCAAAACTTTTCATTATTTATACATCTTAGCAAACATCTTAGCAAACATCCTACATCTTAGGAATTAATGCTCGGTGGCTAACCAGATCTCTCATGCTATTGGTTAAATGATTCCCCAGCTTCCAATACTGATTAGTCTGCATGCTCAGTCTTTCTCTTACTTTGAGACAGTGGGTTTGCTGAGTTGGTGGGCCACGAGTCAGTGGTTACAATCTTCCCCTTTTTCCCAGTAGGAGCTGATTCAGCAGAGTTGACATGCAGACAATAGTACCACCTCTATCTTATCTCAAATTCCTGCTATGGGGGCTAGTTCCAGGTATTTACTGAGGTGTATTTGAGGGGGCTTAGGTGGTCATTTGTGGTTGCAGATGACATCTGTCTCACAACTTGGGGTGATCTTTGACTGGTGAAAAGTGTAGGAGCAGTTGCTTCTTTACACAGTTTGACACAATGGGAATTTTTGTCTGGATGTGTTAACCAGGATGTGCTAACCAGATCTTGACCCCAGCAGGCCTCGAGTTACCTCCATTCTGTCTCTTCTTTCTGTGCTTATCTCATGGCAAAATCCTTCTGTGGCTTTAACGGTGTTTGAGACAGACAACAGATGCTGTAAAATTTTATCCAGTGGATATTTGCTAACTCTTAACACCAGATAATTGACATTAGTGCCTTACAACATCAGTCACTTCTGTGCTAAGTTTTCCAGATGTGAAACTCTATTAGGTGATGGAGAATTAAGAAGAAAAAAAGAAACAACTACATAAAAAGTAATTTGAGATAGATTAAAAAATATGATATAGAGACTGTAAATTACATATTAAAAGAACTATTAACTGCATCCGTTGCAATAACTCAAAAGAAGTTCTTTGTTTCTGCTAGCTTCACTAGAGTAACTGAACGGTTCTGGGTTTGGATTTTTTATGCGCAGCTGAAAACTGAAATGTTTTTAGAACACCTGCTTTTGGATTCCAGGAAGAATGACTATCTGAGCTATAATGCTTTCCTGTGTAATGTAACCCCAACCAATTTACTTTCTAAAAGTAGTTTGATTTTTCCCTTACTGTAGTGCTATCAGATAGCAACATGCTCTCTGGGGACTCCATTCATGCTGAGATTGCACCAAACAGTGATTGCACTGCTGAATCAGTCTGTAATCAATCTTGCATCCTACAGATCTCCTTTAGTATTTTTTTCTTTGATCACTGTCTAATGGGAAACATAACACGTTTAAGAATAATGAAACTTCAATCTAATTGTATCTTTGCTGGAGAGTCTCTTGGCATCCTTTTGCAGCCTCTAATGAAGTGACTCCAACAGTGCATGTTTAGCCTCATGGCCTACAGAAAGGATATACAATTGATAAGTTTTCTCCCTAGTGTGAGTATATGTTCACTGTCAATAAGTTATTTGATACATTTCCAGTCTTTGTGCACTTATTTATCTCCTTTCTACAATATTCACAATTTCTAATAATAGTATTTTATTCTGTCTTATATAAGGGGAACTTCTATTGTTCTTTTGGACAGTTTTGTACTTCAGTACTGTTCAATGAGTGCATTAGCAAATTTTTTCAGAGCATATTCATTGCATAATGAAAGTGAAAGATAATTCCAATAAGCATTCATATATCTCTAAGCCATAACAATCTTTCAATGAACCATATATGTTTTGATTCCTGTTATTCATTATTTTTGATCCATTTCCCACTTTGGCAAAGTATTAGATGACTAAAAAAATGAGTGATAAAGTAGGTAGCTAAATGTGTGTCAAAAGCTATTATTAATTCTGATTCCTTTTATAATAAGTCATAAATGACATGTGACTTTCCAAACAAATCATATGGTATTCAGTTCAGTAACAACATATGCACCATAACAAAAGGAAAGATAACCAAACTTTAATCAATATTCTCTTAATTTTCAGTAATGGTTATATTATATTGTCAATTTAGGGTAAAGAAGAAATATAATTTAAAAGAGACGACATAAAAAGTAGTTACTCTTTTTCTCTTGGCTGAAAATGCAGTATAACCGTGTTCAAAGTAGACAGTTCTCAATGCCTTTGGGTTTTTTAGTGTGTTTTGCTGTTGTTGCAATATGTCTTTGAGAGACTTGTTACAATTTACAATAACAACACTGTTATTGTTTTTATGTCCCATCAGTTTTTGCTTCTTCTTTCTGGTATTGACTGCTCCCAAACCTGATTTTTTTTTATTTCTGATAGTTCAGAAAGTACATATCACAGATGGTAAAATGTCAGGAAACAGATCTGCATTTATAGTCTTCTTAATGGAAAACGTACAAAGACAAAACTTTTAAGGCGAGTGAAAAAACAGATTCCCTTTTTCATGCTTGATGTCTGCAGTTGGTGGGAAAACATTTCCCTTCAAAGCCAACATTTCCAATGAACCTTTGAGATATCTGACTCTTTCATTCTTCCAGCAGTTTTCTGAGGTTTAATTTTACTGTGTACAAACCTCCAGAGCTAATCTGTCTAACTATATATGGATGCTTGAGGACATCTCTCATCTGAAAAGTTTGAGCACAGCACTAAAACTATTGAGCTCTTCTCTGTTCTAAAACAGGTCAATGGAGTTTTGTTGATTTTACAAGCAGAAGATCTCAGAATAAATTGCTGAAATTATTAATAAAGAAAACATTTTGCATGTTTCAGACTTGAAAGAAATACCATCTGTACCAGTAAATTGCTTTCCATGAGGTTTTATCAACTTTGCATATGCACTTGAGACAGTCTATTTCAAACATTCTGAGAAAACAAGTTTACTTCAAGTTGACTATTGGAAGGTGCAGTAATGGTGCATTTTTTTTGACATGCATTTGTTTGAAAAGTTTTAAATCTGAAATATTTTTTCTGTGAAAACAGACTAATAAAGCAAAAATGTATATATATAGATACAAATATATACATACATTTGTATTTTTATATATACATACACACTCATGCTTTTTCCCCGTCTCTTGCTTGGTAAACATGACTGATCTTTTGATAAGTAACTGATAGAATCCTAGAATGATTTGGGTTGGAAAGGACCTTAAAGATCATTTAGTTTCAACACCCCTGCCCTGGGCAGCGACACATTTCATTAGACTGGGCTTCTTAAAGACCCATCCAGTCTGTCCTCAAACACTTCCAGGGGTGGGGCACACAAAACTTCTCTGGGCAACCTACTGCAGTGTCGTATCACCCTCATTGCAAAAATTTTCACCCTCTGTCCAACGTAAATCTACCCTCTTTCAGTTTAAAACTGTTGACCTGTCACCACAGGCCCTACTAAAATGTCTCTCTACATCTTCCTTCAAGCCCCCCTCCCATAGGGAAAGGCCTCTATAAGGTCTCCAAGAAGACTTCTCCAAATGGAAGAATGTAAACACTTTCAGCCTCTTTTTTACAGTTCCCTATATGTATCTTCCTGACATTTCCAATTTTTAATACCTTCATCATCTTCCCTCTGACACTGATGAATGTGCATCAGTTCCTGTGATTTGGATGATGTTGACCAGTTTACAGACAGTACCCACTCTCACTCACCCTCCTCAACAACACAAGCATACAGAATCTCATGGCTCAAGGTAAGACAAGGAGATGGTTTACTATTTACTGTTACAGACAAAACACAAACTTGAGGAATTTAAGGCAAATTAAGGTAGATTTTGAAACTAAGACAGAACCCCAAATTTAAAATAATAAATTTTCTTGCCCTGTTTGCCCAGGCTTAACTTTATTTTGAACGTCTAACACCCCTCTTGTCATTTGCTCCTGATATAGAGTAGTCTGATGAGCTCTACGCTCTGTCTCTGAGTAATGCTCATGTAGCAGTGATGTAAATGAATGCAGACCACTTGTAGGGTGATCATATGCTCTGAATCAAGACTAAAATATGTACTGAAAATTTTATTTATGCAGATCAATATGTAGTTTAGGAACAGTGCTATTTACTACTTAGTATCTATAATTAATCTAAACATGCTATATATTGTATGAACACTAGTATTTTAAATAAATACTGATGGGACAAAACCGAGGTTTTATTCAGCTTCTTTTCTAGCTAAATATCTAATTAAAATGCTTTACTACACTTCAATAGTATCCTCTCATGTTCTCCTCTCCATCTAACTTCAGAGACTCTGCTGAATTTTCTAAGAGTTGTGCCATAAAGTATTTCCCTATAGCAGGGCATTCTTTGTAATAGCTCTGCATATGTTTTATATTGCTTAAGGAAGGGATTAAAAATTTTCTGCTGCAATAGTAAGGAATATTGTTTTTTTCCTGGGCAACTGTGTTACATATTTTTTGGGGAAAAAAAGGCCCCCCCCAAAATCTCCTACTTTTAGTAAACCCATTGATAGTCAGTTTCTCTGGTTCTTTTAAAATTACAATGTTATTGCAATTTCCCTCATGCTGTAACATAACGGAAATGTACTAATGTTATTAATGCTCTGTAATACAATATGTAATTTTTATACACTGCATTCCTTTAGATCAGTTATATTGACTTCTAGTTTATAATACATTTTTCACAGGGTCTTTTTTAAGTCTTGTTATCTAAAAATTTCAGTCATATTCTTAAATACAGAAAACAAGCCCCCCTGCCCCCCATCAAAAACCACACAGAGGATATTGCTTTTTCAGATTACACAAACGGATGTTTATTTAAACGCTTTGAAAGCGAACTTTCTTTCTCTGTGTCCCTCAGTGAATTATCTGAATCTCTTACTTAATTGAAACCATTCAGATGCACTAAGTTACACTTCCATCTGAAGCAGTATAATTGAATGCTACAAAAGATTGCTCTCTGATGAAACCATTTCATTTTTACTGTAACGCATTTAACATTTCAATGCAACTGCAATACCTCATTTACTATATGCCTGAGCACTGGAAAGGTTGGGGTTTTTTAGTTTGTTTTTGTTTTTCTTACTTATAGCAAAGCTGGATAGGAAAAAGTTTAGAGTCTTTTACAAAACATTAATGTTATCTATTCATGGTGAAAACGTGGAGTAATTTCAGAGAAAAATAAAACAAACCTAAATACAGCTGTCTGTCTTGCTTTTTCCAAACTAGCTGTCGGTATAATACATGCCTTCTTTCTGGAAATTGCATAAAAGGATTGCTCTTCCAGTTAGGTGCAATTTCCTCATTGTTTCAATTTATCATGAAATCTTAGCATAAAAATCAGTGCTCTTCACAAAGTTATTAATCTGCAGTGTAATCACAACCTTTGAACCTGACAAAAGACCTCACAGGGGACACAGAAGCCAACATTTCTCCTGATCACAGCTGCTTGACTTCTTTCATTTTCTTTCACAACTCTTATGTCTATCAGTGGTAGGAGATTCAACCGTGACACAGCTATAAACAAGACAGAAATATTTTAAACTCTAACTAGCAGGAAGATTATTAGCAGGTTCTTCTGGAACTCCATAATTTAATTACGTTACACTATATATTGAAGAAAATATATCTAAAAGAGCAGTATGATTTTTCTGATCTGAGACCTGATATCATTGTAATGCTCATTATGTGTTAAGCTTTCTAAACATAAAATTAGAAATTCAGAATTGGAAGTGCATGGAAAGAGCAGCTATATATACTATATATTTCATTCTAGAAATACTTCATTCTAAAAATAAAATATGGGAATTCACCCTCCGAAAGAATTATGTAGAAACATATTTTCTGGAAATTCAGGAAAAGCTTCTTATTTTATTTTACTTTCATATTCTACATTGTGTGGGGTTTTTTTGCATTAAAATAACTCCCTTTTCTTTATGAATTAGATATTACAAAATAACATTCTGGATTAGTGTTTTTTTGAAAAAGGAGATGAAATATTTTTTTAATCTTTTATTTCTCAACTTTGCTATTAGTAGTCTGATCAAACCTTAATTCCCCCGCCGTGAGAAGGAGTAAAAGTCTGAAAAAGACAAAATGGTACTTAGATCTGTTACATAATTTATCACAATTTTTGATGATTTGACTGTTTCAGTTAAAAAGTATGTTCAACAGAAGGTAAAAAAATATGAAGTATTAAAGGTCAGTGAAAGGTGATTTTTTTTAAACACGCCACAAAAACAAAGCATGAAAGAATTCTCAGTCTAAGTACAGTTAAAATCACATGAAAAAATTATGGTAAGAAATTATTTTCTCAGCCATACTCATCTTGAGCTAGTACCCATCTACAAATAAAGTCAGAGTCTCAGGATGTTGAGGAATATAATTTTGTCAGGATGAGACTCTTAATCTTTTGCTTTTTGATTTTCTTAAACAAGCAAACCCTCCAAAAACGCATAGTAAAATTATTTCAGCAGTTTTTCTTCCTTAAAAAACAACTTGTAGGAATAGAACTGATAAGCACAGTTCACTGTGTTTTTTAGTCCAAAATCCTAACAAGTGGTGGGTTTTTTCGGAAGCTGTTTTAACAATTCTAGTATTTACAACAGATTAGAAGGCAAAGCATAAGTTTAATATGCATTTCATTTTGGTGTTTCAGTGTTTGTCTTCATGAACATCAAAGAATTTTTTAAGAAGTCTCTTTTACTGAAACTGTTGATGACTAACAGGTGCCAGTATTGAGTCTTTATACACTAATTTTGTCAAATAGCCATTAATGTGAAAGAAACAAAATTAAGGTAGCTTCTGACCTTGCAGCTGGAGATTTAACTACTTGAGAAGTTCATAAACTTGGTTAAGCTTGAGAACCATAAAAGGTTTTTTAATCTTTGTGTAGCCACCAAGTAAGAACTGATAACAATCTTGTTAATTTGTGGGATGAGTTGCTCAGTCATGTTGCTTGTTATGTAATTTTAACATGTAGACAGTTAGCCTGAAAGTACTATGAATTTACAGTTATGAAAAGCTTCCCCAAAAAATCTCCATATAGTTCAATTTGTAGTCTTTCTCTTATACACGAATATTTATTTTACGTTTTGTAGTCCCATGTCATTACTTCTCCACTTTCATGTTCGTTACTGTATAATCAAATGTATATTTACATTACTAGTTTGTTTTTTCATAAGTACTTACCCTGAAAATCAAATTGATTTGTAAACCTTGGGGTTCTACTGGTGTCTTCTGTTATTTTTTCTTACCATTTAGTGTATACTATGTTTTCCAGATATATTTCCAGCCATAAAATTTTAAGTTGATTCATGTATCTTTTGACTTTGCATTTATTTTTTGACATTATACTCAAATCTGATTAATTGTCCTTTCTTTAAGATACAACAGTAATGATGATCTTAACTTTGACAGTTAAACAAAAGTATCTTTTTATTTCTCAGATCAGCACTGTTCCCAACAATCTGTTCCCTTTGGCGTTTTCAATCCTTATGTCAAAGATTGTTTCAGAGTAATTAATCTGAGATTTAACAGAGAAGAACAGATTCATGTACTGATATATTCCAAACTGCTGCATATTATAGACTATAGGTTTTAACTATCAATCTCCACAAGGATTGTAAATTATTATTTATGAATTACACAATTAAAATCTTTTATCTATGCACTAATGCTGGTTGAATAACTTATCAGGAAATGTTGACAGTTACAATAATGTAGGACAGTTACAAGTACTTCTGGAATAGAGATACTATGGTTCTGACATTTTGCACAATGTGATCAAAGTTTTGTGTAGTTATTGCAGAAAAGATTTTAAACAATTAGTCTGTTAGGAGGACATGGGCAAAAACAGTCCCAGATTTTCATAGCTTAGATATAAATCACAGAAATAAAAATTAATATTTATAAAGATTAGATTAATGCATTTGCTGCTGTTAATGATTGTTGTGTATTTGTGCAGAATATCGTTCATTTATCTTATATGGGCATGACTGCTACAAAAATCAAATGTTAATGTATTTTAAACAGTTGCTTCAAATAATTATTATTCATTAATAAAAGAAACATACATATTTATTTAGCCCCTTCTCTCATATTTTTTGGAATGTGCCATAATTACATTCATTTTTCTAAATATACTACTACGAATTAAAATGTTGCATTTCTTTGATTAGAACCACCACTGGAGTTAGGTTTGTTTTGGCTGAAAACCAGTGCACAAATGCAGTGTTATGCTAGACTTCCAATTTCTGTTCTCTCGAGCTTTGGCTTCACCTCACAGGGGCTATGAAACCATTTCTTTAAGAGCAGGTAGCAAAGATCAGAAGAAACACGTGTGTTGCTTAATGCAGACATTGTTTTCAGGAACTATTAGAGTGTGTCATCCACAGTAACATCAAGAGAAATAAGTAGGCTTAATTGAACAAGGGAGATAGTAGTTTCCAAAAGGTGGGTTTGTGTTTGATTACCATCTGTACATTTTGAAGAAGATCCTACATATTATGAGAGATTGTGTGCTTTTTTTGGTGAATAAGAAACATAAATGGAAGCAAATATCTCTTTTCTAACTTCTAAAGAGAAGGGAAATTCAACTGCCACCTGGTGCAGGCAAGAAAGTCATCTATTCCTTAGGCAGTATTTCATAACAAAGAGGTCTTGGTGCCCTAGTTAGAGGCTATTCTTGATCTGAATTGCCAGTCATGTATCTGTGCCCTTCGCAGGATTTTAGACACATTCCTGGATAAACTGTCTCTGGGATCAATTGATTCAGAATATGAGATGTCTTAGAAGTAAAAATGTGAAAAACCAACTTTATTCCCAATAGCAGCTAAGAATAGTAAATACTAATTTCACCTGAACCACTTCAGAGATATTTTGTTTACCATGTATTCATTTATTGATAGCATTAAAAAGAAAAATAATTATTTTGGGAAAACACATAATATGCAAGGATTTTTCACACAAAAATTATGCCAAGAAATTTGAAAGGAATTTTTACATAAGAGTACAGTTCCACATTCAGATGTTAAATGCTGGCTTTTAAAGATGTATCTTTACAATATTTGTTATTGAAGGATGCCTCCTACTACAGTAAAGGGAAATGTTCTCTATAAATACCCCAAATTTTGTATGTATACTGTTGGATACATCTTGTGTTTGACTCTTAACCCTTTACAGGAAGAGCAGTTTAAGTGGTTGGCCGTATTTAAACCTCGAAAATTTTCTCTCAGGCTACTGAGCTACAGCCCAGTGCTTTCATTTGAAGAGCCCTGAGAGAAAGCACAGCTTGTGAGTATTCCAGACTGGTTCTTCCTTTTCACAGATGTGGAACCACTCAAAACAGAAAACAAATGAATAAACAAGCTAAAACAACAAAAACAAACAACCCCCCCAAAAAAACCAAAGCCAACAATGTCTAACTACAGTAACCTTTTTGCAAAACTATAGAATTGCATTACATTTTGGTGTGAGCCTGCTCTATGGAAAATTAATCATATTTGTTCTTAACAATTCCAAGCTTTTGGAGTCTTTTAATAGACTATGATCCATTCAGAGGATTTGTAACTTTTTCATAGGGGGAAAAAAGTACTCTTTGTTTGTGAATCTCCTTTCCAAGGATGATAAGAGACCTTATTTTCACTTTCCAGAATTTCTGAACCTAAAGGAATTTATATACTTTTCATTAAAGGATAAAGGTTACTTTTTCTCAAAAAAATTAGAACAGAATTCTAATTATGTAACTATGTTCCAGTTTATCTTGCATGGGATGGAAACAGGCTTCCAACATCACATTTATTGCAAAGTTTAATGTGGAAAAAAAGGGAAGTATTGCAATTATTTTTTTTAAGAATTCCCTTCCCTATTTATAAATCTTAATCCTTTCTGAAATAAAGTGATATTTCTTAAACCAGAGTGAAGTATGTTTTTAAACGAAATTCCTTACCCCATGTAATAAAGTAAATCAGACCAAAATGTCATAACATACATTTTATGTTATAAAACCCATAAACTCAGAGGGAAAAAAAAAGAAAAAAAAGAAAGAAGAAGATATGAGACTAAAATTTTTTAATGCTATTGCAATCTTAATTTAAACATGCAATTATAAAGAAGGTACCTAGAAACTACAGAGAACTGCAAGTGTGCCTAGGTTTGAATTAGGTGGATTATGTCACTGTTTCTCAGTCCTTGCCTCAATTTTTATTATGAACATTTTTTGGTTCTTTCTGCGTCTCTATTTTTTGATAATTTGTAAACCAGTATTTTCTCAGTCCATTTAATACATAGTTCTTTAGAAATTCTTCTAAAAGAATATATATTTTTATATTCTTCTAAAAGAAATGTGAACCAAGCACCAATAAAAGTCCAATGAGATTTCAGCAGATGCATGCACAAAACTGGATGTCATAACAGAGTTTCTTTTCCTACCTCAAATCTCCTCTCCAGACATAAAATCTTGTCATACCCATAATACACACCGGTAATTTTTATTATCAGTTTATTTGGTTTGTTCTTGTCTATTGTAATAAAATATGGGAAAAGAAAGTGTTCCAGATATTCCTTTGGCTTAAGCTTTATCACACTGGGTACAAAGCAGTCACTTTGAGAGCTGGAGATAGTTTTATTCACAGTGGTGCCTTGTCTCATAAAATTAATTGCTCAGACATGTTCTGTAGTACACTAAGCAAATCCTTGATGGCTTCTAGAGGCTTTACAATAGCCTAGGAAATGTCACACTCTGCTGTGGTATATTACAGTTGTAATAGTAGTGTCAGTAGTAATAGAACTATAGCTGTAGTCATTATAATCAAACTGTAAAGATAATGACACTGTGGAAATATATTTTCTTTCTCCCCAAGGATAGTTTCAGAGGACTGTTCTACAAAAGTCTCTATGGATGTATCTGAAATGACTGGTGAGCTTCCTCCTATAAAATATTGTGACTATCACAGCACAGAGCTGAATAAGCTATACACAGTGTACACTTACCAAGGACTTTTAGAATCAGTTTCCTTAAGATGTCTCTAGGCTCTACAAGAAGGCAAAAATTCAAGCACATAATTTAAGGGAGAAGTCAACAAGGCTGAAATACAAAGTCCAGCAAAACATTATTTTAATGGATGCCCATATAGGCTAGAAATTAAAACTTAAAAAAATCAGTCTCCCCAAAACAAAGAACATCCCATTCTAGCATGGGTTGAATCAAGCAATTGTCTGATGTTTTAACTACAATATTTGAAGCAGACTCAGTACAGAACACTCTCCTAAGTAGTTTTGCACTTTTTCTTCCAAACTTACATTTATGCAGTGCACAATCTTTTTTTTTCCTTCAAAAAGACAGGCTTGAATACATAAAGATAGGTGAGTGATTTTGTGAAAGCCTATGAGATGAGGTTCACAAAGACTCTCAGGCATGAAGATGATCATTCTCATAATGATTAATTCTCTGCCTGGCTCAGCGAATTCTCAAAGCCAGTTATGGACACTTAGGTTTCCAGCTGTCACAGAAATCTTACCATTTTTTACATGCACAGTGAAACAACTTCAACAAGAATGATGAAGAACACTTTTTTCTTCAGCCTCGCCTATTTGTGATTAAGTGCCTTTTTAGGAGATGTGCACTGATATCATTTCAGACCAAAAAGAATCTCAAAGTTCAAGCTGTTGAGTAAATAGTTATTGATTTAGCATAGTCAGATAGTTTCTATCCTTTCTATTCATGTCTTGGAAGCAAAGAGGTATGTATTTTGCAGCAGGCGTTTGGCATGACATGACCTCATTTTTACTTAAACCAATGACTCTTAGTTGGCTTTAGATGAAATATAGATCTAAAGATGCCTTACTCTGACAAAATGACTTCAAAAAATGACAGCACTTCCAATGCTAAAATAACTTTACAGTCAAAACTCCTATGCTTATAGACTCTCAGGTGCACAGGCAGTTCTGCAGCACTGTTGCCAATTTTTAAATGTGACTTAAATTCCAACTTTTCAGAGTGAAAACTCTGAAGTCTCATTTTTTTATCTAGCCTTACAGACTTGGCTAAGGAATCAATGGAGGGAAGAAATTAAACCCACAAAACAAGGTCATTTACTTGTGAAGATCAAAATCAAACAGTAATGCCTTTGAGTTAATGTCCTGACGTGCAAAAAAGGAAAATATCAAAACATAGAATAAAAGAATAAGAAAGAATAAAAGAAAAGTAAATAACAAAAAGAGACATTATAGATGAATTTAAAGCTATCAATCTATATGCCTAATTATTAAGCTGACCGTTTTTCCCTCATTGAAACACAAGTGTTGTTTTTTTTTCCCTGGGGACTGAAATAATAATGTGCCATAGGTAGCAAGCACTAAAAATATCTTATTATTAAATATATAAAGCTACCATGTTTGGGCATATTTAAGAGTTCATGCTCTAGAAATATAATGATAACTAGAATCTCCCCTGCCACTTTGGAGTTTTTATCTGATACAGAAAACAGAGTAAAAATTAATGCAAAAATTTATTGGCAAGATTGCAAAAAATTGCTCAAACCAAAGTTTCTTCCTACTATTTCACAAGTAATCTTGGACATACTCATTATAAATCTAGGTTTTCATTTTCAAAAAATATTTAATATAATAGAAAAAAAAATTTATCTGTTGTGAATTACTATAGTAACATGTATTTTTCCCTCAGCATTTGCAAGAATATTAAAAAAATTACAGAAATGCCAGTGCTTTTCTTTGTGTTAACATATGGTACCAATTACAAGTTGAAGAAGTCAGACCTTTATCTGATATTGCAGCTATGATTTTTTGTAGCTAGGAGTGCTTACCAGTGCACCTCTGTCATCACTCTCAACATGTCATCCAAGCTAATGATGCATCAAAATATTTTTGATGATGCTGTATGAAATTGTTTTTTAAAGGAAAAAGCCACTGATTCTTTTTAAGGGACAGAATCTATGAACACTTGAAAACATGCAGGTTATCTCAAAATGGATTCACAAAATATTTCTTGTAATTAATAATGTGAAATAAAATCTTCCTCTAATATACTTATTTGGCAGATTATTGAGATTTTTAATGGATCTACATTCAATATTTCCATGAAACACTGATATAGGCTTGCACGTGAAGGACAGGTTGCTAAAGCTGGAGTCACCAGTATTAATATCGACAGCTATTGTGAATTAGAGAGCAACAGCACATCCATTCCTGGAAGACTAAACTTAGCAACCTAATAATACTCACTTATGAAGTAAGACATTTCACCTGTTTACTTATATTGGTGGATATTTCTCTAAGTAAGGCTTTATTCTACCACTTGACCATGAATAAGGATGAGGGGCATAAGTTTAACTGGAAACTATTACTATGAAGGAGAAATTAATAACAGAAAATCTTAAAGAACTGTCTTCCCCTAAAATAAACTACCTTTAATCCCCAATCAAATAGTTTTAAAATTGCTGAAAATCAGACCCTCCCAATTTGAAATATCTTTCAGAAAATGCCTGCAAAAGTAGGAATGTGTGAATGTAGTGCAGATGTGGATCAGATTAAAAACAACTGATAAAGAGGGAAATGACAATCAAGATGAAACAAAAACCGATGAGGAGACTGAGGAGACTAATGAAGCAAATGACAAGTATACCTGAAAGACAGTATAGAAGAGATATGAAAATCAGTAACATGGGAGTAAAGCCCATATAGAGGAAAGAGGAGTAGTGGGAAGCTGGTTTAACACTGCCAAAAATTCTGCTTAAACTGGAGAGAGCAGCCTCTCTATCAGATACTATAAGCAGCCTGAACCTGTTCCTGGAGTGGCAATACTAGCTGTGTCACGCGGGGGCTCAGAGGGGTGTATATTTCACCCCTCTCAGAGGGGTGTATGTGGCCTTGTAGGGGGCTTGTCACTGTCACTGGTATCATCATGTTTTAGGGAGGAGCACAGGTACATACAAAGCTGGAGCATCCACGTCTCCAACACAGGTGTGTGCTACTAGGGTACCCCAGAGCATCAGGAGAGGGATACCAGCCTTTAGCCTGCATGTCCTGTGAGAGTGTGTACATGGCTACGTAGCTGGGAATGAATATTTGTTTAGGATCAGAATTCCCTGGGATTGTTTAGAGAAGGCTATTTAGACATCTGTAGGTGTTTATTAACATTTTGTAGCTTGTCAGTATTATGGCATATCTTTGCTGATACTGCTCGTTCTCATGTGATTTATCGATTATTGGTTAATTATCAATTTTTAATAAATATATAAAATTCTTGGATTTTGATTTGATTTTAACGGCCTAGAAAATGAGCAGTTTTCGTTTGGGACACAAATTAATAGGGAGGATATGGCAAAACATCCAGTGATTCACCCACTCAGAGGTGAAAGGAAATGGAACTGATAGTACAGCAGTTATTTGTAATTGATTTTCTACTGTAGTGAAGAATAAAAACAAAGAACTGATAGAGCCTGTTCATGTTTCCTGGTACTCCCACTTATTTTCAGCAGAACCAAATTTCACAGCAGAAACTGGATGAAAGGGACCAATGTGATTTTTCTTTATGCCTCAACATGTGTTACACATGAGGTGAAAAGTTGCTCCAGGGGCTGTACCCGTGCTGGGAGCTCTGTCCCCAGGGAGGCTCCGTCTGGCAGCGCTCAGGGCAGAGAAAGCTTCCGCCATCGGGCTGCGAGCGATCCCCAATGCTGGTGGGGCTGATCCGCATCCATGCCCGGGAAAAAATGCCCGGGAAATCGGGCTCGGGGAGGGGCTTTAGCACACAAAAGCAGTGAACTGCACCACAACCCGGGGTCATTTTATTTGTGTTTCTTGCACGGAGTTGGGGCTCGCTCGGGCTCAGCTTGGCCCCTCCTGCCCCCCTCGCCTGTTTCTCCCTGCGGTCCTGCTCCTTCCCTGGCTGTGTTCCCTGTCCGCACCTGTCCTGCCCCGCTTCGCCGCTTCCCCGAGGCAGCTCCACCCCAGGGCACCCCAGAGCTCCGCTGTTTCCCGACGGAGCGGCCGCGCCCCGACCCCGAGAGCCGCAGCTGCTCCGCGAGTGCGGCCGTGACCACGGCAGCGTGTTCTTCACCGACGGGAGGGACACGGAGCCTGTTCTTCACCGACGGGAGGGACACGGAGCCTGTTCCTCACCCACGGGAGGGACACGGAGCCTGTTCTTCACCCACGGGAGGGACACGGAGCCTGTTCTTCACCCACGGGAGGGACACGGAGCCTGTTCCTCACCGACGGGAGGGACACGGAGCCTGTTCCTCACCGACGGGAGGGACACGGAGCCTGTTCTTCACCCACGGGAGGGACACGGAGCCTGTTCTTCACCCACGGGAGGGACACGGAGCCTGTTCTTCACCGACGGGAGGGACACGGAGCCTGTTCCTCACCGACGGGAGGGACACGGAGCCTGTTCTTCACCCACGGGAGGGACACGGAGCCTGTTCTTCACCCACGGGAGGGACACGGAGCCTGTTCTTCACCCACGGGAGGGACACGAGGCCGGCTGCTGTTCGGAAATCGCGCCCAGCCGCCCCAGAGCCACGCAGGCTCATCGCAGCTTGCGGCACACGCTCCGTCTGCCGAGCTGATGCTGCCAGGGCGCCCGGGGCACGGCGGTAGCGATCTGTCCCCGTGTTCTGTCTCTGTCGCTCTTTTCTCCTCTTTGCTCCCTTTCAATCCCCTCTTCGGTAGGAACACTTATCTTCCTTTATCAATAAACAGTTCTCAGATATAATATTGCAGCGTTTGAGCTTTATTTTCGTCCGAAAATTCTATCAAAAAGAATCCTCCCCGACTCCCTTTTTACAGCGGGACGGGACACTGGAAAAGAAGCTAAGATCAAAAATCTTAAAAAGTACTGAGGTTCACAGCCCATTTAAAATTATCAAGGTTTAACAAGCTGCTAACAGAAAAATGTACTTTATTGTTGTTTTACTTTTGCTTCAGTGTACTTTTTTTCTGTAAGAAATCTAGCCCCACAACATGTCTTAAAATACACACATTCTGAGGATTTCACTTTTGGCTGTGTTAACACTGCTTTCAAGTTTTAAGACTACTCTCAAACTCGTGAATTTCCACAATTGTTTTCTGCAACTTTATAGATATTTACAAGTATTTTGTCAAATGAGTGCCAGACAACTGAGGGACCTGATACGACAAAGACTGTGCAAAGGTTTTCTGTAGATCTTTAAATAGGAGGTGTTGAATAGTCACAACCCAAGTTTATAAGCCATTTTTCTGAATGGTTTAGCATTCACTTAAATACCTACATAACTCTAATTTTTTGACAAGTTCTTGATGACACGAAACTTCCAGTGATAGCATAATAGCAACATTTATCTAAGGGGTTGTTGCATATACTAGAATAGCGCTAGAATAATGATTACAGGTTTATCTTTCACTTTCGCCAGAGATCTCAGTTTTTATTGTTTTCTTACTTCTGTTGTGCAGGATGTTGTTCTGTGAAAGAGCCACTAACACCCATGAAGCTGTAGAGAGGACAATAAGCTCTTTTTAAGTCTCTGTTACAAATTTTCCTATGCATCATCTATGATGTAGGATGAGGCAGTTTGTGTAAAAATTTATATTTGTTATTGTAAGGGTCTTGAGAGCTCTTCTGCTGGAGCCAGCTCAGTACCAGCACGGCCATGGAGAGCCCTGTTCTGCTGATTGCTGAGGGGAGAGGCTCCCAGGTGCCCAGAATGTCAGGCTGTGGGACTAAACCCCTGCCCATGGAGGCCAGGTGTGCTCCTGGCTGAAGCTGTGGGACCAGCCCTGGCTGGTGAGGCCCTGCCCTGCCATCCTCAGGAGCATCCCCCATAGCTCCCAGAGAGTCTGTATCTCCTGCTGTGCACTGACAACTATTTGCCATATCTTTTCCCGTAAGTCCTCCTTTAAATGGTGTTCTCAAGAAATCAATGGGGAGCAATGCTTCATTCCACAGCTTCCGCTTACATTAATATTCATTTTGTGACAGAGCTCTGACCTTGTGAAATGCCCTTCAGAAGGTTAATATGAATCTCCAAAGCCTCTTTGGGTTTAAGTACAAAACCTGGGATTATCCCAGTCTAAATCAAGGCTGTGGATTAATGAACAAAATTTAAATTATGTTAAGTTATTAATTTAATTGCAACATTCTGGCATCTGTTCAGTTTGAATTTAAGTTTACTATTTTTAAAAAACTTGTTTTCAGACAGCATACTTAAACTTATATCCTCTTTGCATTATGACTGTATCTTTGTAAACTGCCCACACAAAAGGACAAAAAAGAAGCATGATACATTTAGCTCTTTTTTCTGTTTTTGTTTGTTTGTTTTGTTTTGCTTGTGTTTGAACAGCTTGCATGATCTTTCCAGCATTGTTTTCATTCATTTAATGCACTGATACTTTTAATACAACAAAATTACCATTTCCATATTTTCGGTCATCTCAGGAAGAGTTTCATTGTAAATGAAATTTCAGCTCTAATTTACTGTACTTAGAGAATTAAATACTTTCTTTGCCTTTTCAATTCCCATTCTGAAATATGTTAGGGAATGGGGTATGGAAGTGGGATCTATTGTATCCTCGCTGACACTGCAAGAGATATGCAAAAAATGGACCAAAGGGCAAAGAGGAAACAGTGGATCAAAAAAGGAATACTTTTAAATAATTATCTGAAAAACAACATTCTTAAGAAAAGTGGGAGGGAAATTATAAATCCATTAAAGTTTTAATTTTTTTATGTGTGATTTAGTCAGCAAGCTCTGAAATAATAATAATAAATAACAATGCAACTAAGAATACATGTTTCTATAAAGTATTCCCATAGGAATGCCTTCCAGGTTAAGAGAAATTAAGTAAATTTAAACTCTTCACATTGTGAAAAGGATAAAATAAAACCAGATATACCAGGAGAGCATAAAACTATGCAAAGGAGGTGAATAAAAAGTATCTGTCCAGAACTAGTTAAAAAACATTTCTGTTCAGCAAAGTTATCAGAAATTAGGTTAGAAAGAAATTTTAAAATAAAGAAAAGAAATATTCTGAACTGGGAACTGCTTGTTATAGATAATTATATAACTATCAATGACAATATCTCATTTAACAGCTGTGAAACCTTAAGCTCAGAAAATCCCTAGGTCACTGGCTACAGTACTCACAGATGTTATCTCTGAAAAAGTATATATTTCATGTGTTCAGTTCCATGGTTGGTTGCTAAGATTTTTTTTAGAACTCCACTCCATTTTTTCTCATGTGGGAACTTAAGTATTTTAGACAAGCTGTGTTATCACAAAGTCTACCATACAAGCACTGTATTTCTGAATAAAATTTCTTAGATTATGTAAGTGGGATGTCAGGCCATATATATATTATTTTGAAAGTTCTCCCAATTTTACACAGGTTCATGAAAAACCCATTCCATTTTAAGCATCTGTTCCTCTTGTCCTTCTTTAAAGAAATTTAGGATAAAAGTATTGGTAAGCAAGTACTGGCATACTTCCCTTAATAAAATAAATTAAAAATAATAATAATGAAAGGTTATGACTGAGTTTCAGGAATACATCAGTCTAGTGTAAAGAAGTTCGTGCTTGCTGTTAACTAACTGGATGCATGGAGAAAAACAGTTTTAATCTGATTACCTTGCAAGTGTCTTCATTTTCAGAGCACCTATGAGAAAAAAGTTAAGACCAATACAGAGACACTTTCAAGCCTTCACCCCTGAACTCTTTGAAGCACATCTGACCTAGTCTATCACCACACTCTTTAGGCACTATAGAAACATCTTAAGTGAATTACCTCAGTTTAAGGGTTTTAAACCTTTATTCTCTTTGTGGTAAACTTCTGTGGTCCTTATGGTAAACTTTTCTCTATCTTTATATAGCTGAACAGCTTCAGAGATATATGGAAAAAAACCCATTTTTTTTTATTCCCTATGCCTCCCTCTCCTCCCAGAAACTAGTAGCACTGAAACTGGGTTACAGGACACTGCTAAATTAATGGCTAATATTATGGAAAACTCCAAAAACTGCATTAGTTCTGTATAATTGGGATTTTTATATTTTTTATCATGGATTTGTTATTAGCTTTGTTTTAGGAGGTCACAGGTCAATGAGATTTCAGTGTAAGAAAGGGTGATTAAGTATATTTTGTAATCTAAGTTTCATTGTATTAACAGCTATTCAGTACACATTATATGTATACCGTAGTCTCCATAGACACTTCTATTACCTAGTATATTTGTCATTACTCAGTTTCCAGAATACATTAATTATGAGCCAAGCAGTCCCTTAATAATTCAGCATCTGACAGTACTTCCATTATAAAACTCTGTCATGAGAGGACTTTTAATACTTCCATAGATTTCAATCTTGCTGAAATTTACCACAGTGTTTTAGCCTGAGTATGAGCATGTATTCACTGAGTTTGTTAAAACTTCAATTGTTAAAAATAAATAATTCTTAAATTAAAAAAAAAAATTCTATCCCCTTTTTTAGGGATTAATAACGAAATATTTCATTTTGAAAACACTGATTGTGTGAGAAATCATGAAGGTTGGATAAGAACAGTTTATATCAACCATATGTTTAATGAGTTTTAATTTAACTAGGTTTGATACAGAATCTGAGTCTGCTTTCCTAGGGAAATACTTTTTTTTTTAGAAGAGTAAATTTTTTTCACCAAGGAATTGGTATAACTTCAAGATCTCCTAATTTTTTATTAATTCTTATTTTGCAGTAAAAATACTTTACATATTTATGTTTTACTTTTTATTGGTTGAATAGTCAACAATATTTTTTGAGAATTTATTTTTTTAATTGACAGAATGGAGATCTACCACTTTTTCAGCCAGACAAATAAAGTAAACAATATAGCCAACCAGTAATCAACAACAGCAATAAAACCAAACCAAAACAAAAGACACACACACACAAAAACCACAAAAAGCACCCAACATTTAAAATGGCAAATCATCCTACTTCCCTTTTAATTTTTTAGTAAAGAGTTTGAAGGACACTAGGAATCAGCAATTTTAGGTTTTTTAAAGGACAGCAAGAATTAATGGAATAGTTTAAGTGTTCAGCATGATTTGGGATTATGAGACCAAAAGGTGATAAAAGAACCTTTCTATTGCAAAAGGACAAAGCTGAACCAGGAAGATGGTGCATTTATATCAGCATTAAGAATGCATCCCATTAGTTCTAAAGTTTGTGAAATCACTTTCCTTTGAATCTCTCAGGGATAATTCACCTAAATTAGCATTAGCTTTAGGAGGGAGCTGTGATCTGAATGCTCCTCTCTTAGTTTACTCAAAGAGAAAAACCTAGATTTAATTTATTTAGTGACCTTTGTAGATTTCAAACTTGAATGATTTTTTTTCATTACAGTCCTTGGTAGACTCAAGGCAGGAACTACCACTTTTAAATGGTGATTGCCTTATTCACAGAAATAGACATAAAGCCTAGGGGCTCTTTTTTTGCTTTTCTTACAGTGTAACTAGAAGGACAGGATAAAATGTTTAACAGAATGGTGGTGCTGAAAAATTCAAGTTAGCTTATGATTAGGCTAACTACAATTACACTGAGTCTCTGTTTTTGAAAAAAAGTACTACATTTGGGGGGTGATAAAAGTAGAAATGTTTTAAAATAAATATGCCCTGTTTTAAACAGACTTGATTTTATAGGAACAGGGCAGAACATATTCCATAAGGAGACATGGACACCTAATTTAAAAACTATGATCTCCCACATACCCAATTTTGGAGACCAGCTACATTTACCTTGGGAGGTTCTGTATTTACAAAGGGATGTTTCCATGTAGAAAGACACTAGTCACGAATGATTCTGCTTGTGAACAGATTAAGACACTTCAGCAAACATAGTGCTTTGTTCATGTAAAATATTCCTTGAATTCTTGAAACAAGTGATAGTTCTCTATCTATATTTTCTAAAACATTTGATGTGATGAGTGTTCAGGGTAGCCTAATGAGGTGAACCCATGAAAAATGCAATGCTAGCTGTCAAATTCTTTTAAAATTACTCTGAAAGAGAAGATAATGATGACAATTCCAGTTCTGAATACCTGTATTCAATTAATATAATGTGGTCTTAAAGTAAAATGCAGAGTAGTCTATGGATTAAAATACTGCTGTCCTCATACTGCTAACTAAAGATCCAGTTACTAAGCCTGAAGACGTTCTTTGGTCTCAGGCTTATTTATCTCGACAAATTATCCTAGAATTCTTTTTTTTTAAGACAACAATTTGTAGATGACAAGTGGAGGATATAATCCTTTCAGAAAGAAAGCAACACATGTCTCTAGTCTTCCTGAGAGACTCCCTCTTTAACTTCTGATGATGAGTAAATGGTAATGACTTTTCCATACAAACAAGTTAAAACAAGCGTAGGATAAAGATCTAACCCACAGTATTTCACATTCCCTTCCTAGTGAAGACTTTGACAACTAATTATTTACATGATTACTCTTTACATGAAGCGAGCTTGTATGGTTCTTGTCTTAGTGTTTGTTGGTTTTATCTTGTTTGTTTCTCAAGAACAAACTTTGGCACTAGGCTTTAATCAGGCCTTGTTAAAGGCTTTACTGAAATCTGTGTACTATTCTAGAAGATAAACATTTCAGGGCTCAGGATTATGACACATAAATACACTTTTGATTGGATTTGAACAATTAGAAAAAAAAATCCAACTAATTGAACTTTAATAAGAAGTCTGAGTCCCGTAAAAAGGTGTTCTAAACTTGCAGACTGTTACCAAGAGCATATTGTGAGCTTACTTGGTTCCTAAATGCAGTATTTGTTAAGAAAATATTTATATATGTATGTATATATGCATATAATAAGCTGCTAAAATAGACTGTAAAAAATATTTATTGCAAATGTCTGCAACAAGGTGCAACACCTGTGGTGAAGCTCATCACATTCTTGTCACGTATGAACTACAGCAACATTGGAACAATTAAAGCTTTATTTTTTACTTATTTATGATTTTGAAGTGGATCTAAGTTCTGGTACTTTGATAAATAAAATTGCAACAACATAATGACAAAGAAAATGCATAGATTATAGCATTACTAAGGAAAACGAGTAAAAACAACCTCAATTTACTGATAAACAGGAAACTTTGTATGCTGTATTCACTTACAGAATATGGAATGATTCTCAACTCAAGAATCTTTCATTTTTTTCAATCACAAATTCTCTAAATAAAATTTTATTGAATTGATCAAATCAAATAGCAAGTGACAAAAAGTAAGAAACTACCCACTGGAGCCTTTGCTCAGCAATCAATTAAAGCACATAATTATCAGCAGTAGGCAATTAACTTATTTTCTATTATCTCAGTTATTGTTTAACAAAACTAGTTTTCTTTGACTTTTCTTCCTTTATTTTTTGAAATCAAATCTTTTTTTTTTAAGATGACAAGATTTTTTCATGTTAGATTCCTGTTGTTCCTTGATTACCAAAGCTCTGTGATTTCTAGCTCACAAGCTTTCTTTCTTACACCTGAATTCCATCTGTGAAAGGGTTTTTTCTGCCTTTCCTCACACCCTCCCACCACTATCATTGGCTTTATCTGCAGTATCTGTAAATACGTCTACTTGCTTGGATATGACAATGTCCTTGTTTAAGCAATATGTGATATATATGATACATGCAATTGCAACCTTCCAACAGTCTTCAGAGAAGTATCTATGCTTATTTGAAAATACGATAATGCTATATATATTAATTACTTAAGATTTTTCAATATTTCTATATTAGAGAAAGGATGTAGTGAATGAAAAAATACAATAACGGTATCTGAATTTCGAAAAGATATCACAATTATTAGCTTTTACCCAAGTTTTCATTAAAAGATGCAGAGTGAACTTGATCAGATGTAATTATTTTGCTTTTCATAAAAAAGTGTTCTCAAAACTACGTCAAGGATCCTCTGAGTCTGCCTAACTTTCTGCAGTGGATAACAGGAAATGTACAAAGATGATACAGAGATAGTAAATGTGGTCCAAAAAAAATAAAATAAAATTTTGATGCTTCAGTGCCCTGACAAAATGTATTCTGCAGACAGCTGTAAGTGAAACTTCGCAGTTTTCTTTCACAGATGTTGGTGTGAATATTTTCTTCAGGTCTGATCCATGTGGGTTGGCACATCCTATCCCACCATTTCTTCAAGGTTCACTTTGATTTTCTGGTTCAGAGAAAAGTAAAAAATGCAAAATGAAAATCAATCAAAATCACTGAGTTTCATTTGGTAGCATGGCAAAACTCTGCAGCTTGCATGATGTTCTTCTGCAACCACGCATCATCTCACTTTATGTTAAAACTGGAAGTAACTACATGCTAAGTGACAATGAAATTCAATAAATCCCTAAGTATATAAACCCAAATTACATATCATACTGCAAACTGATCTAAGACATGTTTCCAAATGTTTGCATTTCCATATGTTTGCAGTGGCATTTTAAAGGCCCCAAACACATATCCTTCAAAAAATAATTCAGGAAATAAGTAATAAATATTCAGCAAGGAAATTTTTATAACCAAATACCTGCAAAGAAAAAATTAGCATCTAATGAATACAGTGTCAGTTGTATACACAATAACAGGAGAAAGAGGAGGTGCTAGAATGCCACTGATCTTAGAACAGTGACAATTATATTCTGTTCTCTCCAATAACATGGAAAAAGGTGGTTCAGGTTCCTAAGAAATTTTCTGCTGAACTCTAAAGCCCAGTAAGGTTTAGATAGACACTGGGATACAGGAAACACAGGAAAGTGACCATCTATAGCTCATCAATGAACACTTTCCTTGGTCTGATAAATGTTAAGTTTTAATAAATATATTACAATCCACAGTTTTAGTAACAAGAAATGTCTCTATAAAATACATATCCATAAATAATATTACAGTGTATGTAATTGTACTAATAACCTGAAACACTTCAGAGCCATTAGGTCTGATTTTAGGTAGTTGTTATGACAATATAATACCAGATGTTCAGATAGGAAATTTTTTTCCTAGCATTCTTTCTCTGTCATGATTATGTTGTGCTAATCTTTTCTGCAATTTTAGCTAGCTTCAGTTGATAAGTATTTGCAGTGTTCACGCGTGGGCAATAACTCTGCACACAGGCTGGAAGTGCAAAGTCGTTTATTGCGCAGTCCGAATCCCCTAAATACCCACACACAAGAGGATATAACATCATATAAACAGGAAAGATTCTCACCACAGTGTTCCCCTATCACCTGGGGTAAAGCACAGACATTACCTATTATGGTAATAGGTAAACAATACCCTATAAGCTCACAAACTGCATTCATCACCTCTCACAGGTCCAGCTTTGTCCACAAGTCCCAATCCTCTCTCTGCCCATCCCCGGTGACCTGGATACAGTCCCAGGGTCACCTCCGGGCCCAGGAGAGAGACTCTCTCTCTCCGGCCTTCAGGGCTTATCTCTCTGTCACCGCATAGTGTAACCCGACAAGTATTTGGCTTAAAGAAGTTATTATTCTTATATCACAGATAATTTTGTATCCAATTAAAAAAATTGTGGTCTGGATAAGCAGACCGCTAAATGGATAAAATAAAGCTTGGAGGACCTGTCTCGGGGGAGAATGGTTAATAAGTCTTTTTCTACCTAGTGGTCACTGAAAACTGGAGGGGTCTGTCTTTATCCGCTACATGGAAAAGGCAACAGTGTGTACTCATCATTTCCAGATGACACCAATTTGGCAGGCAAGGGGTAAGGAGAAGGAGGGGAACCAGTTCATACTCTCTGTGGCAGGGCTGCCATGTAGGGGAACCTAGAGAGGCTGAAAGAACGGGCTGCCCATAAGTAAGCTCATTAGATTCACACAGACTGATACTAAATCCTGCTGCTGGGTAGGCAGAAATTCCCTTGCAACATCACAGGCTGGGGCCTGATTGGCTGGGCAGCAGCTCTGTTGAGAAGGACCTGATGTGCTCTGGCATCAAAGGCCAGAAGGGTCCTGGGCTGTCACTAGGAACCCAGCCAGGAGGTTAAGAGGAGTCATTACCCACTTTCCTCATAGAACCTTAGGCTGCATCTAAAGTCCTGTGCCCAGTCCTGGGCACCCCAGTCAATAATGATATTAATAGACTGGGTGAATGATGTAGAAGGTTATCAGGAGAGGCTGAGGCAGATGGGATTTTTTAGCCTGGAAAAGAGAAAGCTTTGAGAAGTCCCCACAGAAAGCTGACAGCACCTGTGGAAGGGCCATCAAAGGGAACCAGGCTCCTTCACAGTGATGGCAAAATGATGTGATAAATTTTCATAAACTGAAACAAAGAAATGGTCCAGCTGGATAGAAGGGAAAACATTGTCCTCAAGAGAAGGAGCAAGCAGTTAACCATGCTACTCAAAGAGGTTTTGCAGTCTCCATCCTTGGGGGATGTTTGAGAGCCAACTGGATCAAGTACTGAGCAATCTTGTGTTATCTCAGAGCTGGTCCTACTTTATGCTAGAGGTTGGAAAAAAAGATGTCCTGAATTCTCTTCCAAACTCAGCTCCCTTTCAACTGAATTATTCTATAATTCCATTATTGCTAAGGATTCTCTGATGTAATATTATTCATGCTGAACTTAACTGGATGTCTTCCTTTGATTTCACTGGGGCTAAATGCAGGAATGGTTTTATTTTATTCCAATATGAAGCATTTCTGTAAAACACAACTCTCCCCCCTCCCCTTCCCATTCATTTCTATAGAAATACTTGATCTGACAAAACTAGACCCTGTGGAACAATGTAACAAAAATGAAAAAAAAAGAAAATTGCACATAGAAAAGGCAAATTTTATTAGGATTAGTCACATAACAGGAGTTGCAAAGGTCTCTACAGTATCTTGCTTTTTTGTTACAATAAAGTGGCTTCACTGTATGACAACTCGCAAAGCATACTTTCAAGTTTATGGAGTAAAATTACTTCTGTGGGGTTAGGAACAAACTGATAATAAATGTTATGTGCCTACAGGTTACAGTCAATTTTTTCTTGGCTTCATTTGTTATTTGATTTTTCCCCAATGAAAATAGATTCCTCACAATGGTGTTTCTAAATATATATGTTTTATATATGTTTTATAGCTTATTTGATAAAACCTGAAGATTTGTTATGATTTAGTAATCTGACATTCTGCAAATCATAGGTGATGTTTACAGTAACAGATGATAATATTTAATACAAAATTGAATTAGGAAATGGATGTTATTCCTTTTTTGAATACAGATTTGCCAGATGTACACCCATTTCTTCACATACTTAGTACCTGACATTTCTGTTATGATAAATTTTATGCAGTTACAGCCTCCTTTTGAAAGTCTTGCTGTAATGGGCAACATCTTCAAAATATTTTGCTCAGCAAGCAGGTAATCCAAGATTTAAGGTTGGTAGAACAGGCAGGGCTAAAGTATCAACAAGGCATCTTCTACAAGTGACTACTAGACATTAAACAGCCCATAATCAACAGGCGAAGAACACGTGAGGTTTGAATATCAACTACAGTACTACATATAGGGTGACAAGAATTAATTTTATTCTCATAATGCAAAACTTCATGACAGATACTGTATATAACAGACTCAAAGCTATCTGTGTAAATAGCATTTTTAAAAAAAAGGTAAAAAAGAACTTCCTCATGGAGCAGGATGAACTTGTCACAACAGCTGTCACCAGATTCCTGAGTTTTGTGATTTTCCTGAGATCATGTTTTCATAACCATGACTTCTGGCATTCTGTGATTTTTTCTTAGGTTGGTGGAATGAGCTGGTGTACAGTTGTGCACTGCAGGCTTTACAAGGGGCTTTGGGATAACAACCCTTAGGACTGAAATGAAGGTGAGCAGAGGAGCAGCTCCAATGACAAGGCAGCACAGACATGATGGCTCAGGTCAGTGGATTCAAGAGACAAGGTCAATACAGTAGAACATTGTGGCTAACAGGGAAAACCTGCAAAATATATAGGATGTAGGCACATATGACATATGAAAATCCAAACCTGTTGTTTGCTATTAAAAGATTTTAAAAAAAAATCACTCTGATATTATGATGCTGGTTATATAAACATGGGAAAGAAGTACCAAACTTATAAAGTCAATAGATTAAAGAAATATTTGCAAAGCTGGGACTGAAATTGAAATATATATTGAAATCTTTCTAATGCTTTAGTCATGTTTGTCTTCATATTGTTACTTTTGGTCTAAATTCCAGGCACAGACATTCACTTCAGCATACAATTTATCTTCAGTTTTGCTTCTCTGTATTTATGAATTCTCTAGATGCATGTATTTCTTTATAATCGATAGGTTTGAAGATATATGATCACTTTAGAGTTTCTTAAAAAATGAACATATTTTCTTTCAGAATAAAATATATTCAAGATGTTTTTTTAAGAAGCTTTTAAAGTTCGTATTTTTCATTCATTCATAAGTTTGTTAAAAAAAAAGGATTAGATTAACTGCATTAAGTAAAACAGTAATATTCCAGTACTTCTGGTCACTTATATAATTTGATTTCCTCAAAGTCGTTATTTACTCAGCTATTCATAAATAAAATCAGTGGTTATGTTTTCAAAATTTTATTTCACTCTTGCAAATAGACTAGATCATGAATTTCAAACGTTAGCATATGTTGGCATGAAAACTTGTCCCATATTAAACAGATTAAATTATTGGAAAAGCAGCTATCTCTAATCATTCTTAAAACCAGAATGCTGAGCCTATCACAGGATGCTCGATATTTCAAAGTATACCAATGTATTGGGGTGCCTCAAGTATCTGAAATTCAGGAGCAGGATATGATTTTATTATGCTATTATGTTTAACAACAAATATTAACCAGGAAGATATATTGCATATAGCAAGGTAGTACATTTGAGTCCAGTAGCTCACTAAAATCTCAAGACTAGCTGTGGCTTGGTTCTGAGCATTAACTTCTAAAAGAAATCCTTTGTATCACTGAAAGTTTTAAGTATATCAGATACAAAGGATTAGCTTTATTTTCTTCCTTGTTTGTGGCCTGATATACTAAACCTTTATTTTAAAAAACTGAGCGAATTTTAGAGACTTCTTAGTAATCTTTGGGAGTTTTTATTATAGTTTGTCAATGAGTTAAAATCATATTACTGTGTAATTTATTTATTCATAACTTGATTTTTTTTTTTTAACTGAGGTTCAGTTAACCTTTGTAACTTGTTCAATGAGAAAAACCAGTGATCTGTATCACCATACACAATTAATGGCTGAGCAGCCTATAATAAATGAAAATGCCATCATAGCCTAGCAATTAGTGCATGGATCATCTTCAAAAACTTACACACTTTTCTGTCTGCAGCATTTAACTTTGCTCTGTGACTAAAATTGTATTCAAAGTGAATGGCAATATTCAATTACTGTGGTAGCGTATTATGGGAAATTGTCACAATTGTGATTAATAGCCCTTATGGAAAACAATTAATTTGGTGTCCTGTTGCTAGGTCAAGTATAAAAGCTAATTTCCTGGAGGAAAGAAATATGTTTATCAGCATATCTTCTTTGATGTTTTAATCTGAAACACCAAGCACTTCTTTCACTGTAAAAAGTTTTTTTGCATATATTAAAAACAATTTATGAAATAAGAAAGTGGTAGTAACAAAAGTTTCATTGAAAATATGTGTGAGGAGTACAGGAAGGACAAGTGCAAGAAAAAGGACAGTTCTCTCAAATTTTATCACAGGAAAATTTTCATACATGCATAGAAATTGACAACTAGTCAAACAGCTAGTCAAAACTGGTTGAACTACACAATTTTAGTAAAACAGACCAGTTGAACACACAGAGTGATATTCCCCCTTCCGCTAAAATACATGCCAAAATAAAGCTCTTTCCTGTGCTAGCAAGCACTAAAAGGAATAGTATTTATTTTTTTAAGTCCAAAACCAAGGAAGAAACAAGAGCATTCATTCTCTACCTCCATTCTACACTTTAGTGTATTTCTTTAGTATGTTTCTTTAGTATATTCCTTTATGTATATTTAGTATTTAGTATGTTTCTTTATTATATTTCTTTACTCTGGTTTCCATTCTTTCTTGAAGAGATGGTTGGGAGTTTTTTTGCTGTATTTTTACCCCATGATGTTATATCAAGCCACTGATCTGTTGCCATTTTCATGAGTGGGTATGTGGTATCTCTAAGTTACAAAACTCAGAGTGTTTTTTGAGACTTCTATTAGTGTAATACATTACCCGTTTTGTTTTCTTTAATGTTTATAAATAATTTATTCCAAAAATACAAATATGCAGGGTGACATATTTACATGATGAATATATTCATGAATATTTATACCACATAATTCCAGACGTCTAAGTTATACGCCTGAGTTAGGAGAAAAGTTTCCAAACAAGCCCATTTTAATTTTAATCAGTTAAACAAAGCAGGAATTTAACACAAGCATTCTTAATAATGTCTTTCTCCCTATCTCTCCTTCTCCCTCACTGTTGTATACCTAAGTGCTCTCGGTAAATTAGTTTACTACACAAGTTATATTCTTGAAGTTATTGGTCTTAATCATTCACATCCTTTTTACCTTTTTCCATAACTGCATTTTAATGAATATTACTTTTATCATAAGCCACCTTCCAGTACCTAAATTTGGCCTCATGAAGGGCATGCAGTGGTAGAACACAGAGTAATGCCTTTGAACTGAAAGAGGGTAGGTTTAGATTAGCTATGAGGAGGAAATTGCTCACTGTGAAGGTGGTGAGACTGTGAAGCAGGTTGCCCAGAGAAGTTGTGGATGACCTCATCCCTGGAGGTATTGAAGGCCAGGTTGGATGGGGCTCTGAGCAACCTGGTGCAGTGGAAGGTGTCCCTGCCCATAGCAACGGGGTAGGAACTAGAGGATATTTAAAGTCAGTTCCAACCCAAACAATTATATGATTTGATGAATTTCACAGCCAGTCAGTTTTCAGTGGACAATGTGGAATCCTCATCATCTGAAGGGTAAAACATAATGAAATATATTTTGAAATACATGACTGACAGTATTGTCAAGCTAGTGGAAGGAAATGAAAGAGAAAATAATTATCAAATGGTTAAAGGTTAAAAGAGTATTACCACTACTCCAAATTATAAGAAACTGAATGTTAAGGGAAAATGAGTCTCAATACCTGAATGAAATCCCACAGCTTTGATATAACAATTGTGTTGTGATCTGGGTTGTTTAGGTTTGGGATGTTTAAAGATCTCCTTTCTCCTCAGGATCTTTGAAACTACAGAATCTATATTTAGATTATTTTCTCTTATATCCACATGCTGTTATAAACTTACCTTTGCATTCTTTAATTTATTGTGACATCTCTTGTTCTAAAATTGTGACGCCAAACTTGGTCTTACTGTACGGTTTGGAGTTTCAGGTACTTGGAGGTCAGACAAAAAGTCTTGTCAAACTTGTTCCATCAAAATGGAACTGGAAAAATAAGGTGATTTTTTTTTTCCCATGACATTTGGCATAACTAAAATAAAAATTTCAATGGCTCATATTTATTAGTGTGTAGAAATGAGATCTCTAAGTAAAGACATGCAGCACTTCGACAACCACACTTTCACAATTGAACTTGACATATTCAAGTTTAACAAATGCAATAAAGCAGTCACTCTTCTAATATTACCGATTTTATTTTCACAAAAACTTACATACTGGGGAATTTTTGCTTATTATTATAAAGCATATAGAATCCAACTGTGCAGGGTCTGGATGTCTATGGTGTCAGAATGTTGTTCTAGAATGAAATTAAAAGTTATTTTCATATTTTAAATAGATTTTTCTGTCACTGTTTTTACTGTTAGAATATTGACATTATTATATTACCAATGGAGACAACAGAAAATGTTACTTTGCAACTTTGCCTGCTCATAATAAAGTTAATTTATCTCCTTTAAATATCCCCTATATTTTTATAAGAAATATTTAAAATAAAAATAAATAAAATAATAATTATTAATATCCAGTCAAAAATATAAAATTTAATTTTATTAGCTAAATATAATAAAAGTTAATTTTTCTTTTTGCTGAAAAGAACTCTTGTTGATTCATAGGGTACTATAGAAAAAAGTACCTCTTTTCAAAACAGGCCAGCTATGATTCAAGCACAGATTTCATTGGGATTCTGCTTTGCTCTTTGTGAATTTAGTTAAATCAGTTTTCTGTGTTCTGTATAACATCATTGCTTCTTGCAAGTTTTACAGAAAGTGGACAATCTCCTTAGCACATTTTTCCCTTGGCTCCAGAAATGACATCTTTCAGTCTTTTAGTACAAAAAAATGTTAGACACCAGAAAGGTTTTACTTCATGTTAGGTATTTTTTTTTTTAACTATAAGTGCTACAACAAAATGTATTGCTGTGAATCTGCATTTCTCTCAAAACCAAGAATTTAAAACAGAAAAGTATTTAAAATTTGAATATAACGGTCATATAATCTTCTTTCTTCTAATATGTATTTATTCCAGAAGGAATAAAAATATCTCAAAAATTTTTGATGTGCTTTGTAGAAGAATTCTAAGCAATAGATGTTATTCCTTTAAAATATAGGTACTGCAGTAAAAATTTTTATCCTAAGTGTCCCTGTGTTGTCAGAATAGAAGTGATGAATAATGCATTATTCTTCATGTGGCAATGTTAGTAGGCCTCAGAAAATATGTAACCATTTTATTACTATTCATTTATGCATACAGTTAATCATAAACTACAAAGGATTGTTAGTTTCGAACCCTTAAGAAAAATTTATGAGGTCAATTTTTAAAGAATTATTCCTCTGGGCTGTAATTAGTATTTTGTAGCATATGCAACCTGATGTTATCGTAGGAGGCAATTTGAACATCTGTGTGCATTATTCGAAAGGTTTAATCCCAAAGAAACTTCTTGCTTTGTGATGTTAGGATGCACATTAGACAAAAAATGGATAAAGTAGAAGGACTCATTGCTATTGCATTGGAGTACTGAGAAATATACAACAGCTTTGTTTTTTGCTTTGCTTCTTAACATACTAGACCATATAGGACCATAGAAAAAGTCTTTATATTGATGCCTCATTTACTGTCCACAAATTTTCATCTATTTCATGAGTTCTTCACAGCTATGGAAGGTTATAATATAGATTTTTTAAATAGGTAAATATACCTATGCAAAAATACACATACACCCTAACATTCAGGATTAAATATATTGTACATTGAAGTTGTAGACCACTGTAAATTCTTAGGAATTCAAGAAGATTAAAAATAGGGCTGGTTCATTTCAGAAATGATTTCTTTGAATAGTCCATCCCATGGGCAACAGTTGTCCACAAATTACTGCAATGTGGGTCACTCTTCCATGGGGTGCAGTCCTGCAAGGACAGGCTGTTCCCTGTGGGTTCCCCAGAGAGTCACAAGTCCTACCACGAAACCTGACCCAATGTGGGCTCCTCTCTCCATGGGTCTGCAGGTCCCTGCCAGGACCCTGCTCCAGGACAGGTCTCCCATGGAGTCACATACTCCTCTCAGGCATCCAGCTCCAGCGCAGGGCTTCTCCATGGGCTGCAGGTGGATCTAAGCATCCCCCTGGTTTTCCATGGGCTGCAGGGGCACAGCTGCATCACCATGGTCGTCAACACAGACTGCAGGGGAATCTCAGCTCCTGTGTCTGGAGCACCTCCTGCCCCTCCTTCTCCACTGATCTGGGTGTCTGCAGAGTTGTTCCTTTCACATATTCTCATCCCACTCTTCTCTGGCAGCAATTACCTGTGCATAATAACTTCTTTCCTCCTTTTAAAACATGTTATCACATAGTCATTACCACCATTTCTGATCGGCCCAGCCTTAGCCAGCAGCATGCCCATCCTGGAGCTGGCAGACATTGGATCTGCTGGACATGGGGAAAGCTTCTGTCAGCTTCTACTCAACCCCTATAGCCCCTGCTACCAAAACCAGGCCATGAAAACCCAATACAATCTCAATAAAGAGGATAGATAGTAAAGAAAGCAAAGGGACTGTCAGGGGTCTCATAAACTTGATAAAACAAAAAATTGTCACAGTTTTCAAAAAAGGTACTTATGGTATTTACCTGAAAAATCAGTGCAATTTGAAAATATCTTACAAAAACTTTACTATACATCTAATATTTAATATCCTGTAGGATCTAACAATTGCAAATTGGTAATACAACAGACCAAATTATTCACTTAGTGAATTCTTCTAAAGAAAAGGCCTTCTATTTTCAACTTTCCCATGGAATTATTTTAAAAATAAGAAAATTACAGATCAGCATTATGAGAAAAACTCTGAATTTTTCTTTCCTGCAAGCAGACAATTCTTTCTGTAGAATAAAAAGAAGTTGTGTTTCTGGGCACCACTGAAAAAAGCCTGTATCCATAAAACAGGAAAAAGGCTTGGGAAAATTATAGAATTCACAAACCTTTTTTTTCCTAGAAGCCATCCCTCAATATCGTCACTCTTCACATGTGCTTACAAATATTGTAAGCGAGTGATATAATTCTTGGCTGCTGCCGGAACCTTTTAAAATCAACTATTTAATGTGACTAACATATGTTGAAAAATTCTGTTTATTCCACTACCTCTTTTCCCTTCCTCCTCAGCTTTTTTTACTCATCCCTGCCACAAATTAAGAAAATACATTGCTGTCAAAATTCCCACATATCCAAGACAAGCATTATTGACTGTGTTGTGATGAATGTGTGTCTATAAACACAAGCCTCTGCATACATGTGTAGAAGGAGATATTTGTGTGTGTGTCAATTAAAACTATGTTAAAAGATTGAACAAATATTTAACACTTCAAAGACCAGCTGCGTATGTAAGCATTTTGTTAGAATGTGCCGATTACAAAGTGGCATGTGATGAAACAAGCAGAAAGGTGCTGCGTACACATTTGTGGCATTACAGGAATGGGCTGCAGGCGGCTTTGGCCTTGATGGCTTGCGGCTGTGCCCCTGGGACAGGGGAAGGCCAACGTAGTTTGCAGTACAAAATTGCAGCACCATTTGCAGTAATCACGCTTGGGCAAGAGCTACAACAGCTCACCCATAAAGTAGTCCAATCCCGGACTTACATGCGTAGGCTACTCACGGCTCTCCTGGGCACACCCCCGCCCAGGGATTATGCGCCGGCCGGCTTTTCCACTTCCCCCGAGTGGATTGCAGTCCGTGAGGCTTATACTGCCAGAGGCTCCAAGTCTTTGAGGCTCTAAGCCAATTATCGCCACGATACATACAAACACGGGGCACCAGATGTCGGAGTCCAAAAGTCCAGCATAGAGAAGGGTGACAGACATCAGCAGGGTTGTAGCAGGCAGAGGTAGGCAGTGGCAGAGGAGGGTGGCAGGCGGTGGCAGGCATCAGCGGGCATCCGCAGGCATCAGCTTGGCACCAGCCAGCAGCAGCAGGCACCAGCCAGCAGGAGCCCCGTCAGCTCTAACACAGCTTGGTATCTCCCTTGTGATCCTGCAGCACAGCCTTTTATACCTATCTCTTGGGCCACTCACATGCTTCTTGTTACCAAAATCAGCACACCTGCATTCAATGTTGGCTTTCCCTCCTCCCAGGGACACAGCTGCAAGCCATCAAAGCCAAAGCCACCCGCAGCCCATTCCTGTAACCCCACACACATTGACTTGTATTTCCTAGGCTAGGTTGCAGAGAACAGTTTTATGGTCTAAGTAATTCTAAAGAGCCAATGCTTATGTCCTTCAATAAAAGTTGTTCATCCCTGCGTAAAAGAGCTGTGCATTTCAATTACATAAGAGAAGGAAATGCTGGTTTAGTTTTGTCTATTTGCTATCTTTTTCACTGAGGAAAGAATTCAGTTTGGGGCGAACTGATTATCTATAAAAACATATCAATGAAGATTAATAAATAAAAGTCCAGGTTTATAAATAAAGAATTTGGGACACAGATTTCACAGAGTATTCATTGTAAGCTGCAGTTATTTTTTACAGAGAGATTTTCCATAGCCAGTCCCACAACCTATACACGTTTAGCAGAAATTACAAAGTCATATGACGAAATTTCAGATATTTTTTAGTTAGTAGGCTATCAGGACAAGCATATCCTCCCTGTGAAGTTAGAAATGAGTTCTACTTATTTCATTTTCTCTTAATCAAATATATGATTTCATTTGATCCCCTCTTAGTTTTTTATCCAGTGGAATCCCAGTGGAGCGCCGCTGTTAGCTGACATGATTGCCCATAATATCTCTATTGTACCTGTTATATCTTATCATGTCAAAGACTTCTAGCAGAGTCTTTAATTTGTGAATCATTGACAAAATAGTCTATAACAGCACCTTGAAATGCTGAGCTGTTACGGAAGAAGTAGTCTTTATCCTTAGACAACAAGACAGAATAATAAAGGTCAAAATCTTTTACAGTGGAATACAAGTTGTTCTTCTTTTTGTCATCAGATGAAAGACTCCAAATTAAAAATTAAAATTAAAACAGGAATGAGACTTCATAAGAAGGAATTACTAGGACAATTTAGAAAAGAAAATAAGACAGAGGTAATAATTATTTTAGAAAGCTGGTTGAAAAGCTATTACAATGTATTACCTTTAGTAATGTCCAATAACTGTAGAATTAATTTATCCGCTTTGTAAATATAATCAAGGGACATGCCTAGGAGAGCAAAAAGTTAGAATGAGAGGAAAGGCAGGGCTTCCCAATCCACCAAAACACCCTAACCAGTAGTCTGAATAACTCATTGTTAACTCTTGCCTGAGACTGAGAATAAATATAGTGAACGACCACAATATGTGCTAATCAGTAACTATTTTACCTATTGAATTTTCATTGATTTAAAAAGTTATTGTTTGGTTTCGCTCTATTTTCTTTTTCATTTATAATAGTTTGTGGGGTTTGTTGCTTTTTAAAAATTTTAAAGTCATAGAAAAGTCACTTTCTATCTGTTTTGACTATGTTTTATTGAGCTCAATCTTTCATTTCCAGGCATCTAAAGAAAACTTTTTTTTTTTTTTAAATCTTTTAAAATTTCTAATGTACCAAAGCAACTTTTCTGAAATAAATCACATATTCATTGACAATGATGAAATATCGAAAGCCATGGAAGTATGACAGGGTTCAAGTGAGCTTAAATTGAATGTTTTGTCAAGGTTTGCTTCAAGCCTCTAAAGAAAACCTTTAATAAATCAGCAAGATAAGAACTGAAAGTACTTTCTATAAAGGTAGAACAGAAAGTAAATAATAAGCTTAAAACAATGAAAGTAAATTACCAATTTTCAGGTAAAGAAACTATCCAACGTTTCACGCAAAATCTAAACAAGCCGTCTATAATTACTGTTAAAGGTTGTAGGTACATTTGTATTTTGTCCTTAAATACTTTCCTTCAAATATGTGAGCTAATCCAAAGAAATAGAAATTAGTAACTAAATATACTGAATATAATTATGTCCCTTCCATTTTATAGTGGCCATGGAAGACTCCACAACCTCTCTGGAAACATGTGCCAGTGCTCAGTAACTCTCATGGTAAAAGAGTCTCTCCTGATGTTCAAATGGAACCTCCCGTGTTTCAGTTTGAACCCATTGCTTCTTGCCTTGTCACTGGGCAGCACTGAAAAGAGCCCAGATCCATCTTCTTTACTTCCATCAGGGACTTGAATCCATTGATGAGATCTACCCTGAGCCTTGTCCTCTCCAGGCTGAATACTCCCAGCTCTCACAGCCTCTCTTCACTTCACAGATGCTTCAGGCTCTTCATCATCTCAGTGGCCTTTTGGTGGAACTTCACTATGGCCGTGTATCTCTTGTTCTGGGGAGCTCAGAACTGAGCACAGCACTCCAGGTGCTTACTAGTGCTGAGTAGAGGGGAAGGATCATCTCGCTTGACCTGCTGGCAACGCTCATCTTAATGCAGCCCCGGATACCATTTGACACCTTTGCAGAAAGGGCACACTACTAGCCTGTGTTCAACTTTGTGTTCACTATCCTTTCCTAAAAAGCTGATTTCCAGCTGATCCGTCCCCAGCATATATTGGTACATAGTGTTTTTCCTCCACAAGAGCAGGACTTAGCTTCCCATGCACAAGTAACTTCATGAGGTTCCTGTCATCCCATTTCTCCAACCTGCCTCTGAATGGTAGCACAACCCTCTAGTATATCAGCCACTTATACCAGTTTTTTGTCTTCAGGAAACTTGATCAGGTTACACTCTGCTTCATTATCTAGATCATTAATGAAGGCATTGAATAGGATTGGACCCACTGTTTAACTCTGAGGTATGATGATAGTTACTGGCCTCCAACTAGACTTTAGATCACTGATCCCCACCCTCTGGATGTGGCCATTCAGACAGTTTTCAATACACCTCACTTCTTTGCCCACCCAGCCCATCCTTTTTCAGTTTCTGTGTGAAAATATTATGAAATGCAGTGCTGAAAGCTTTACTGAAATCAAGGTAAACAGTAACCTTTGCTCTCCCTCATCTACCAAGCCAATTTTTTCATTGTATGTTACCAGGTTGGTCAAGCATGACTTCGTCTTTTTGGATCCATGCTGACTACTGTCATCTTTTTCTCCTTCACATGCATGGAATTATTTTCCAGGATTAGCTACTACATCACCTTCGTAGGGACTGAGGTGAGGCTGATTGATCTGTATTTCCCAAGGGTCATTCTTCTTGCCCTTCTTGAAGATAGGAGTGACTTTTGCATTCCTCCAGGTTGTGGTTAACCTTGGCTGGTCACCAGGTGTCTGCTAGGACAGTCTAACACTCCTCCTTCTCAGCTGGACAGGGAACAGAAAGTATAATGAAAGGCTCCTGGATCAAGATAAGGATAGGGGACAGATCACTCACCAATTGCTGTAATGGGCAAAACAAGCTCAACTTGGGAGATATTGATTTAATTTATTGCCATTTGAAAGTCAGACTAGGATAATGAGAAGGAAAGACAAATCCTAAAACATCTTGACCTCCTGGGTTCAACTACCCTCCTGGCTTTTCTATCTCTTATCCCTAAGTGGGACAGGGGGATGAAGAATGGAGACTGTGGTCAGTCCATCTTTGTCTACTGCTCCTTCCTCTTCACACTCTACACTTGCTGTCTTGGCTCTTTTGGACTCAGAGGAAGCTTCTGGGACCTCCACACAGAAGCCACCTCTGCAGCTCCCTAACCCTCCACTAAAAATACCTTGGACAAAAACCCAATATACACAGTTCTCAGGCACATCTCACACTTGAACAATAATTCAAAGATGGACCGAGAGCAGCCTCAGAATACATCAGCCAACTCCCTGTCAAGCACCGTTAATCCTCCTACTATCTACTGCATTTTGCTGAAGGCTGGCTGGATTGATGCCTTCTAACATAAGCCTCAAGGGCTTGTGTTCCGCACTGTTTTTCTCCTGACTTAGCAGATAATATGAAGCATTCACTTTTTTAAGAGACTGATGTACCTTTTAATCCCTTGGTTGCATATGTATTGCTGTATTCAGCAACAGAAATTTGTCTAGGGAAATATGTAGGAATAAAAGGCAAATGGAACTTGGGAGAAGGGGAAAGGGAGACTGAAAACGAATTAGTACAAAAGTGATAGATATTGACTTGATAATGTAAGTCCCTTGCTGAAACCAGTCGAAAACCTCTGTGACTGTGAGGTATTCTTAACTTTAGACAACATGGTAACCATTATACAGTGTACTTTTTGAAGCAGAAATTACTTGACCTTTGAGATATGTTCCTGGGAAATTTTGAATTAGGTTGTCAATCAGGTTGATCAGGAGAGATAATGAAAAAACACTCCAAATATTGTCATTTAATGCAGTTAATGTAGCTGTGAGCGTCTCTGAATCACTTGGCAAATTAATTCAGTCTGCTCAGAATGATCTCTGGGCATCCCAATCCATAAAAATGAAAAAAAATCCCTAAAACCAAAACAGTAAAACCAAACCAACCAACCAACCAAAGGACCAACCAAAAAAAAGTTGTGACAAAACCCACAAAGCTCATTTCTATAGTCTGATGAACACTTTAGCCTGGTTCCTTATCGAGTAAATGTTGTTAATGGTGAAATGTTGAGCAGAAGACAGCCAAACTGCAAACCAGCTATAATTATACTCTACATGAAAAATATCTGTAACATTTAGTTAGCTGAAACTAATAGGTACTTTAAATTGATTTTTTTTCCGTATTTCTATCAAAAAGTTTTATACAAATCTTTGTTTTGTCTCAGTCTGAAAAATGTCAGGATTCTGGAGGTTTAACTCTGCCGTTGTGGTCTCTCTCCACAGATTTCATAAATGCATGACTGGAGTGGTATAGGCAAGATTTCAGTCAACAGCATCTAACTTGAAAGTTAGATGGGAACTAATAGCAATACAGTGCATATGGCCCAATATATGGCTAAAGTTTTATAGCCAATGACATATACAAACTTGCTAAACCATTAAAAAAATAAACTTTGTATTTTTCTTTTAATTAAAAATTAGCACTTTCCTAACATATCAGCAACAAATCTTCAGCAATTTAAAAAATCAAAAATGCTTTACATCTTTTCTATGACAAAGAATCTCTTACAAATTAAAAACCCAATTCTACAGTATTACTTGCAATACTAAATCTGTTAGCAATATCAATCCTGTAGTAGCATATTGATAAACATTGATTTTGAACCAGATGTTTGAGAAGGATTTCTTTATGTATCAGATTCTTTGTCCAAAAGGATTATTTACACATTTCTAAGGTTTAAAGGTCATGTGCAAGTCGTGTTCGTAAATTTACTCTTTCTCTTGAAAATTAAAGGATTTTACTATTTAACTTTAAAGAGCAATATTTTATATTTAATTATTTGGTATCTTTATGGAGATATGTATTCATTCTCATTATTTTCACTCAGAGGAAAGTAAATTAATTAATGGTGTTTATCTACCTTGGACAAATCTGAATATCTAACAGTCAAGAAAACCAACAACTGAAAAGTAATGTCACCACATGCATAGTGAACAACATTCTTAATCATCAGTGTGTACTATCCTTCTTTAGGGGGTTGGTTTGTTTTTTGTTGTGGGGTTTCATTTTTGGGTGGTTTTTTGCTTGTTTGTTTGTTGTAGTTTTTAAAATAGCATGTATCACTCTCTATTCTTCTATAGCCAAGACATTATTTTCATAAAAAATTTAAAACTACAATATCGCACTGGGTCACACAATATGAAGAGCTCATATCACAGGATATTGCGTTTCTCCACGTGGTACTGAGCTCCATAAAGTATATTTTGTGACAGTGCAGCTCTACAGAAATGCTCACATTTTCTTTGAACATACAGAGCAATTAAGGTTTTATTATATTAATATTTCATTTCACTTTATTTTCATCGTTCAGTACTTAAAATCTGTGACACATGTTATGTGAAAATTAGTTTGGATCCTCCCTCCATACCATGGTTGACATGTTGCAGGGTTTTTTAAGAAGTGAAAGGTATTTAAAGACCCTGTTTATATTCAGTGTAGGGTTATTTTACTGCATGAATTGATTTCTTATCAATTATCCATTACATTAACTTATGATAATAAATTTTTTCTGTCCCTCTTACACATTTTTTTACAGCTGATAAGTCAGTTTTTGTGGGTGTTTAGGTGCCTGACTTTCAAAATACTATAAAGTAGGATTACATCAAAATCTTTTTCCTAGCTACTTCTTAACTATTGATTCACTCAGAACTCTGCTTGAAGCATCCTATTTAGAAGTGATCCCGTATCAATCACTATCTTAACTATCTTAATCTGGTTTATATGTTTTTTTTTCAAACCACTAAACAAAACAGATTTCAATTCATGTCGAGGATTATCACAAGTGCATCTTTTAGTATATCTATACTTACCATTATCAACCTAGTCTACATATGGAATTTAAGCTTTGATCATTTATTTTGTTCCAGTCTCTCATTATACAAATAATTGTAATGATTTATACTTTTTTTTCAAACTTTTGTCTTTTCTCTCGTGAACTTAAATTGGAAGTAAAGTGCCTCCTCTTCTACCATATGCGATCAGAATGTATATTTGACACCAACCAAATAGCAGCAGTATGAAATTATTCTGATTGATATTAGAACTAACTACATACCTAAGGGCATTTTGTTTATTCTTAATAAAAACTTGTATGTTACTTTTTCTGAAAACGCATTTATGCATGAATATGATTTAATGGATAGATAGGTGAATCCAAACCACAAATTTTTTATGATCTTATGGGGAAGATCACTTATAAATAGCTAAACACACCAAAAACTATTTTAAAAATATGCAGGGGTGGTTAAGTAACTCTGTGGAATCATCTTAACTTTTACCTCTACCACCGAGAAGGGGAGGAAAAATCTTGGAATTTTACTTACCTAAATTTTTCGTAAACAGCTTGAGGACCTTCCACAGAGAGCCAGCTGCAACAGCTTGTAGACCTTCTGCAAGAAATAAAATAAAACCAGGGTGCTGTAAAGGAAGACATGTTGTAGGGTTTTTTTTTTTTTTTAGCTATCTTCCTCTATTTCTGCTTTATTTATAAGGTTTATATAAGTAAATTACTTGTCTGGAGTGCTACTCTTAGAGCACACTGATTCTCTATGGGGAAGAAACCTACCAAAGCATTTTGCTTCTGTAGAAAACATTTGAGCTTTAACTCAGGGGATGAGATCTGCAATGTTAAAAAGCTTTGCTTTCTAAAGGAAGAATCAATCTAATTTGAGAATAGTGACAAACAAGCTGAAAGAAATTAAGTGCTGTGGAAATTACCTGGTCTAACACTGACTTGGAATAAATAGGCATACCCAGAGTAGCTGTGGTTTTGTAAGCAGTGGTAAGCGTCCTTCTTTGAGACATAAAAATCACAGGGGAAATACTTATAATAGAAAAAAAAAAAAATACCAACAAAGACAAAAAACCAAAACAGCTCAGAATTATACTCTTTGGTGAACTGTTCCATGGGACATCTCAGATGCTGTACTGGGTTGACCCTGGCTGGATGCCAGGCACCCACCAAAGTCTCTTTCTCACTCCCCTCCACAACTGGACAGGGGAGAGAAAATACAACAAATGGTTCATGGGTTGAGATAACTAACAAAATCAGAGCAGGATAATGAGAAGTAAAATAAGACCTTAAAAACACCTTCCCCTCACCCCTCTCTCCCTGACAGCTCCACCTCCTCTCCCCCCAGTGGCATAGGAAGACAGGGAATGGTGGTTATGGTCAATTCATCACACGTTGTTTCTGTCACTGCTTAGGGAGAACAGTCCTTCCCCTGCTCCAACATGGGGTCCTTCCCATGGGAGATAGTTCTCCATGAACTTCTCCAATGTGAGTCCATCCCATGGGCAACAGTTCTCCACAAACTGCTGCAATGTGGGAAACTTTTCCATGGCAGCAGTCCTTCAAGGACAGCCTGCTCCAGTGTGGGTTACCCACTGGGTCACAAGTCCTACCAGGAAACCTGCTCCAGCTTGGGCTCTTCTCTCCAAGGGTCTGCAGGTCCCTGCCAGGAGCCTGCTC
>VWZT01004016.1:0-51749 GCA_013397055.1 Pachycephala philippinensis
GAGGGGAAACTGAGGCACGGCACGATTATCGCGATCGCCCGCGACACCGGGCGGCCCCGGGGCAAATCCCCGGGGGACGGCGCGGCCCTGGCCCCCTCCAGGGTCTCACCCCGAGCACCCGAGCGGCCCGAGAGCCCGGGAACCGGCCAGACACGGGCAACGCTCAGCCCCGATCCCGGCAGTTCCCTCCGGCCCGGGCCCCTTCGCTGAGGCGGCGCGACCCCGGTGCCCGGTAAGACCCCGGTGCCGNCCCCGGGCGGGGCTCCTGTCCGCGAGGGCGGCAGGGCCCCGCAGCGCTCCGAGCTCACCTGCCGTGCGCCCCGCGGCGGGGCCGCTGCCGGGATCGGGGTCGGGATCGGGATCGGGATGAGGGTCGGGATCGGGGTCGGGGTCTCGGTCCGGGTCCCTCCGCTCCGCCACCAGCACCGGCGCTGGTTCCGCCCCCGGGAAATTCCCAGCCTGACGGACAGGCGGCGCAGCCAATGGGCGCGCGGCGCACGGTATAAAGGGGAGGGCGGGGAGCAGCTGGGGCTGCTGTCAGCCATGGCGGAGCCGTTGTCGCTGTCCGTGTCCCTTGTGGGTTGCCTGGCGCTGCACGGCGGTCCCGCCCGGCTGAGTGGGGCTCTGAGGGGTGGCATCAGCCGGCTGCGCCTTCTTCCTGCGGGAGTTTCTGCTCGTAGGGGAGCGGCGAGGCCGAGCCTTGAAGCAGCTCCCCCGGCTTGTGGAGACACAAAATGGCGGGCCCGAGGGGGCCTCCCGTGTGCCCCCGGTGTGGAGGAGCAATGGCTGAGGGGAGGCTGTGCTGAGCCGCTCTGGTGACCTCGGCCCCAGGAAGGAGGAGGAGGGTGCTGCCGGCCGGCTGAGGCTGACGTTCCTCCGAGGCAGGGAGAATTCCCCACCGAGCCTCCAAGTTAATGTTAAATGAGGAAATTCCGCCCTCTAACCGGAGCGTGTGTTCCAGGGATCCTTTTCCTCTGTGCTGCTGCTGGAATTGTGCCGTCATGAAGCACCGAAATCAGAGGAGGGACAAGTACAGGGAACACCTGGTTTCACTCAGCTCTTTGGGACTTGCTCAGCAGCTACCTGATTTTCTTTCTTCGGTTGGTTTTGCCACAAGGAGAAGGTGGTGGGTTTTTATTAAATATATGTACAAATAAAAGCAACAAAGCAGGAGCAAAGAAATCCTGCTGTAGGCAGCTGTGCTGGTCTTTGTCTGTACTCCAGACACGTCCTCCTTAGGTGACCTGGTGCTGGGTTCATCAAGGTCCTTCTCTGGAGCAGCCCCAGTCCTGGCTTCTTGCTCGGCTGTATTCACACAGCTCCACCACTTCTTGGGGATTTGTTGTTTTGGGTTGTAAAAATTAAAACCCCACAAATGCCTTTTCGTGACTGCCCTTCGCTGGCAGCAGGACATCACTCTGGCAGCCTGGCTGGGTTGTGAGAGCTCAATGCTGGTGGGACCCTGATGTGCTCTTTGTGCTCATGTCTGAAGTCTCAGCTGGGGATGAGACAGCAGGACCCCACACATGCCCAATATCTTCCCTTCTGTTCCCTGAAAGTCTTGTTTTACCCCAACGAGAGGCCCAGTGCTGTTCTGTAAACCCTCAGAAAACCTGTCTTCAAAGCTAAATGTAGTCCAGGAGAACCAGAAAACACTTTGTTTATAAGTTAATGCCTCAGCCTGCATGGAATAATGAAACCCTGCTTATTTCTGTGAGGAGCAAAAGGGGTGGTTTAGTTTTGCAGCACCCCAAAAGCTGCCTGCCTTCCCGTCACTGCATCCCGGACACTCTTGCACCGAAAAAATCATCGCGCTACTCACCAGGCTGGGTCCTGGAGGGGCTTGGGGGGAGTGAGAGCCCTTCAGAGCAGGATTTCTGTGCCTGCGATCCCCAAATGCAGGAAGGCTGCAGCTGAGCTTACTTTTAGGCATGGAGAAGGGGAATTCCCCATGATGGAGGTCCCAGACAGCCTCTGTGTGGTTTTGATAGGGAGCCAGGCACCACTTAAAGGGCTCTCCTGTGCCGTTCCTCCCAGGGGCCCGTCATGTCAGGTATTAGTCAGCAAAAAGGGGGTGGGGGGGCTGTCGTGGAGGCTGTGATTCACTTTTGGACAACTGGAGAGCCTCGTTACATCATTTTGCTTGCCTGGTTTCTGGGCAACTTCACCGGGATTGCAAACACGTGCTTTTCCTCAGAGAAACTGCTGCATCTGGTAAGAGGCATTGTTGTTCCATGTGTATTTCCATCTCATCCTTGTCCCTATCTGGAGTCAGAACAGGATGCATCTTCCCAGGGGAGCAGGGAAGAGCTGGGTCTATTCATGGAGGTGCACAGGTGATGGTTTTCCTGGCTTGCAGAGAATCCCTGGAAACCATCCACCAGGAGAACTGGCGGTCAGAACCAAGGCTGGAGCCAGCTGGTGCTGGAATAAACACCAAGGCTTTAAATGTTTCTATTTTACAGAGGCTGATTCCAGCTCCCCAGCTCCTTGCCAGCAGGTATGGTTGTACCTGGCAGGGCGTTTGGTCTACACTTGCCAGGCATGAACTCCAAGGCTTGAAGAGCACCCGGCTTTAGTCCATCTGGTTTGGGTGGCAGGAGTGTGAGTGCTGGGCAGGAGGGTGAGGAGCCATGGGTCTGGGGTCTTCCTGCACCGTGGAACCCGTGGATGGCATGCCCTCACCCAGTCCCTCTCCACCTCTCTAGCCAGCTGCTCCTCGTGTTTTCACCTGAGCTTGCCAGCTCAGGCTGGCCCAAATGCCGGCACGAATTTCACTATGAAAACAAAAGGCTTTTGGTCCTGCTGGTCCTTCCTGGTTCCTTTGGTCTCGCCATGCTCCCAGGGGAGAAAACTCCCCTGATAGCAGCCGTGGTTTATGAGCACGCCTGTGTGGCTGTAAGGGTGTGTTCACAGCTGACACGTTGACATACTAGGGGTTTTTTTTGGCATGGAGAGTTGGGTTCAGCACCTTCAGTGGCAGCTCACTTTAGTGAAGATGCCCTGATTGCTGCTGTGCTGTGAGAAATGGGTTGAGAAGGAGCACAGGCTGTGGATGGGGGGTGGTGGAACTCCCCTGTCCTCAGCTCCTGCTTGTCTCAGATCAGGTCTGGCTTCCTTGAAGCTGATCTCGCTCCAGAGTGAGCAGGGTGGGCCCAGTGGTGTGAATCCAAAGTGGAATTGGCCCAACAGCTCCCATTGCCCAAAAAATCCCACTGCCTTCTGTGCTGCTGGGCAAATGGAGCTCACTTGAACCCTGATGGGGCGATGGGGCCAGCCAGGACCTGGCTGTCATGGGTGGCCGTGCCTGGAGCTGGCCCTGGAGCAAGGCGGGAGCGGAGCAGGCAGCGGGTGCAGCTGGTTTGCCGCAGCATTCCAGGGCCACTGGTGGGCTCAGCTCCGTGGGGGCTGCCGATGGATCCCTCTTGGCATCAGCAGCTGGGACCTGCTGTTTGTGCTGTGCTGGTTGGATGTGTCCTGGTGCTCCGGCAGCGAAAGGAAACAGAAGGCCGACAGTGACGCTGTGAGAGCGGGGAGGAAGCTCTGGCTGCAGGAGGGGATTTCCAGAACATTGTGATCTGCTGCTTATGCAAATCAGAAACTCAAATTAACCTGGCAGGATGGGAGGGCTCTGGGATGGAGGGCACGGGAGAGGCAGGGGAGGGAGTGTGGGATACTTGGCTGCTGGGAGGGCAGAAGGGAGCGGGGAAGGGATCAAGATAGGAGAGAAGGGAGGTATTGGGGAGCAGTCCTGCTCCACCAAGCCTCTGCAGTACCTTGCCTTCACAGGGGGTTGGATCGCACCCTGGCTTTCCAGGGATGCTGGGCTGCGCTCACTTTGCTGGGTTTACCCTCTTGCTGAATGAGGGCTCCCTTCTTCCTCTGCCTCTGGCATGTGAGGCTGGACTCAGTGTCACCCACTTCAGAGGAGATCACCACCTCCTGCCATCCTCTCTCTCCTCCACAGTCAGGAGGGGATGGGTTATGGTGGGACCTGGTGCAGTCCCATAGTGGGAATGCCAAAAACTATGGGAACCAGATTGTTCAGAGGATTTCCTGGCATGCCTTAAGCTTTGAATCATTTGGAGTCTCAATGTACAAAACCAGCAATATGCACAGAGGGGATTTTCCCCTCTTCCTCTCTCCCCAGGCCGTGTCTCATCCAGTTGCAATGCCTGAGAAAAGGGCTTGGCAGCAGTCATCATGTCCTGTAGAGCTGCTTCAGAGATGTGGGAACAGTCCTGGAGAGCTCAGCTGTTTCCCCAGCCCCAGCTCACCGTGGGGAACAGGCTGGGCAGTGAGGGCACATAGATATGAAGGGCAAGGCTCTTGCTTCCTCCTTTGGCTTGGGAAGAGGAAGGGCTGAAGAAGAAACCTCTGCCACCTCCCAAGACTGAAGGCTGGGTTTCTCTCCTGAGGGGAAAGGGAGGACGGCAGGTGGGATGGAAGTGGCTCGCATTGTGTGAGGGATTGAGGCCAGCATCCCATCTGCGTCTGTGGCTCCTCCTCTCCAGGGGCTGGCAGCAAAGAGGATCTGCAGTGGCTGACTCAGAGCAGAGGTCTGGCCCTCTGCGCAGCAAATATGGGCTCGTGGGGTTTTCTGGATGTTGCAACCTGTGAAATCTGGCCTTGGCTTTGCCTGGAAGCGAGCCCTTGCCCCCAGCATTGCTGGTCAATGTGCAAAGTGTAAATCCCAGACTCTTCCCTGCAGCAGCCCTGAAAGCTAAAGTGTGGATGGCCAGCACAGACCTGCCTCCAGCCTTTACCCTGCTCACAGCCTTGCTAATTGTTCCCCCTTCCTTTCCTAGCCTTCCTTGAAATGCTCACGTCCTTGTTGATCACAGAGGTTAGGCACGAGATTTGTCACCGGCTGCTCTCGGACTGGGTGGGTTGGAGCCAGTGGATGGAGCAGAGGTGTTCCTGGACAGTGGTGCTATGAAGTGTATTTTCTCTGGAGACCAGGATGCTACAGGGATAGGGATGAAGCTGCTTTTTGAGTGAGTCCCAGAGGCTGTGCTAGTGCTTCCCAAGATCCCGTCACCCTCCTGGCAGTGCCTTAGGGTGGGTAGCTCCACTGAGCTCAGGCCAGTTTGTGGTTCTTTGTAGGGCAGACCCAACCCCAGCATGGGGCAGGTGCTGAAATAGCCTGTGCTCAAATAGGGAACTGACTGTGTTTGAGTGTTTGCAACAATTAAAGTACCACTGGCTGTTTTCTGCCCCAGCTGTAGCAGCAGCCGCTGCAGGAGATGGATTACTACGGCACTGGGGCAAGACAGAGGCTTTTTGGCTGCAGGACTTTTCCAGGCGAGGGAGTTGCTCCAAGGAGGAAACCCCATCTCACTCTCCCTTCCTGTCCCCAAGCATTGTGTGACTGCTATCTTGTCTGCATTGTAGGAGCAGCCTGCAGCAGGCACCAGGGGAATTCCTGGCCTTGGGACCGGTGTGCTCTGGTCAGCCAGTCCTCCTGGTGATGGCATCACCCTGAACTGGGCTGGGGACTGGCCCTGAGGGGCTGACTTGTGGTCCTGTGCCACGCCAAGACATCCAGGCTGTGGGTGGTGAAATCCTTGGCCACTGGCTTATAGTTGTCGTGGTACAGCCAGAAAATTCCCTGGAGTGTTTACACCTGTCCCCAGGGAGCACCCCCCTGTACAAACCCCTCGAGCGTCTGTTTCAGCAACAAGAAGGAAGCAGATGATGGCTCACGTGTTGTGGCCCTGTGCTAATGCTGAGCAGGATTTCCCCCTGCTCTGGAGGAACAGGACTCCACTGCCCCAAATCTGGCTCTCCCAGGGGTGATGGGCTGTCACACAAGCCTCAAAACTTCCTTGGGCACTGCAGCTGGGTCCCTGAGACTTGTTCCAGCTGCAGGGAGGTGGCCAGCTCTGCTCCCCTCAGGCTCTGTGCCACCCCTCGTCTCCAGAAGCCTCTGCTGCAAAGCTCGGAGCTGCAGTGCGGAGCCGCAGGAAGAGACGGGCAGATGAAGATTGGGGTTACATCCTCCCTTCAAAACAACTTCTGCAGCTGCTCAGAGTCTTTGCAGCAGGTTCCTGGCCAAGCAGGTGACCTGTAGGCTGCTGCAGGCGTGGGGCATGTTCAGCCCTCCAGATGCTGTTTGGACAGGGATGCCCAATCCTACTTACACACAGGGGCAAGACAGAGGAACCCAAATCTCTATGGGGATTATGGGGAGGGTGAAAAAGCTTCAGCCAGACTGTTTTCCCCCAAGAAAGGTTATTTTGTTACAAGGGGATGTTTTACAGGAAGGCATCAAGGGAATTTTTAGTGGGATAACACCCAGCTGAGTTGTTTCAGCTTCCCTGGTTTGTCTCTACATGTTGCTGCTTCTTGACCTCAGCTGGTTTTGAAGTGTTGTAATAATATTGTGTTATTATTCCTAACGCTGCTTTGATATTTTGAAGGTGAAGCTTTCCTCACCCAGCTGTTCCGAGGAAGACTTGGGTATTCACCACTTTTTGTTCTGACTTGGAAACAATTGAAAGTGCTGGAATTTCCCGCTTTTGGAAATTCCAGTTCTTTTCTCCTGAGTGTTGGGGGAAGTGCAAACAAACTGTTTGGGGGTGTAGCCTCTATGGCATGTGCCTTTCGACTGCTTCTTCAGCAGCTTGAAAGCACAGGAAACCGCGTGCGAGGACGGATGGATGCCATCAAGTCTGATTTGTATCTCTGGTTTATGAAAGCATCATCCACACACCGGCATGAACCCTGCCGGGGATTTTCAGAGGCATGAAGTGAAGCTCTTGGTGAAGTCCCTGCACTGCTGCCAGCCCCACATGCATTTTCAGCCCCTTTCTCAGCAGAAGCGTTGCTCGGAGAGGTTTTGTGGTGTCTTCAGGGCCCTCCCTGGAGCTGGGGCAGGGCTCTTGCCGGAGTTTGCCTATGGGAGCAAGGAGACACCAAGGCTCCACCATCCCACCCAAATCTGCTTCAATAAATCAACTGCTCTCGCCCCAGGGTCAGCAACAGTGAGGTTTTATTTATCAGATTTAAAGTTGTCTTTTCCATCTGGGTAAATTCCTTGGTTTAGTGGCATGTTCGGGTATGAATTATTTTGCTTCAAGACAGACAATCTCCCTACCCAGACCCCTCTGCTCCCCTCCCCGAGACTCCCCTGCTTGCAATGTGGTGCTGCTTTCCAGCGCAAAGTGAAAGTTCTCTGGAGGGGACCGAGCGTCCCCTGAAGCCCCCGAAGCTGCGGTGACATCAAGGCAGTGGCTGTGTGCTGGCTCAGACATGAAGGGCCCCAGCTGCCACCTAGTCCTCCCCGCCACACAGGACCAGCAGAGCCTTGCGGTAGTCGCCAGAGGTGTCCTTCTGCAAGAGGGAGAGCCACGTCAGAGAACCAGCCCTGAGGAAGCCCAGTTCAAGGTGCTGGGCAAAGGGAACGCACAGCTCCATGTCCTGGACCCCCTGCAGGTATCCCTGCAGCAGTGGAAGATGCCAGCACATCCTCTCTACAGCCACACCAGCCAATACTGGGGCTGCTGGGGGCAGGTTCCCCCTCCCCAGGTGATGTTCAGCCCTTGAGCTGCTCAGGGCTCAGGTCCCCTCAGGGCTCAAGGCCAGACAAGGTGATGAGCCAGGAAGGGATGTCCCTGTCCCCTCACCTCAATCATGTGGTGCAGCGATTTGTCGAACAGGTCTATGAACTCGCCCCGGATGTTGAATAGGTCAATCTCGCTCCGAGAAATCATGATCCGGGTCAGGGTCCTCTCATCCGTGCCAGCACCCTGCAAGGGAGAGCTTGAACAAAAAGCCCTGGAGGGACTGGGGCTCATGGATGCGCCTGGCATCTCCAGCACAGTCCAAGCTGGGAACCTGGCCCACAGGAGGACCCCAAAAATGATCAGAGGGCTGGAACACCTCTCCTGTGAGGAAAGGCTGAGGGAATTTGGGTTGTTCAGCCTGAAGAAGAAAAGGCTCTGGAGAGATGTTTTTAATACTTAAAAGAGGCTTTAGAAAGATGGGGACAAACTTTTTAGCAGGTCTGTAATGATAGGACAAGGGGTGATGGTTTTAAACTAACAGAGGGAAGATTCAGACCAGTTATAAGGAAGAAATTTTTTATGATGAACGTGATGAAACTGGCACAAGCTGCCCAGAAAGGTGGTGGATCCCCCTCTCTGGAAACATACATGGCCAGCTTGGATGGGGCCCTAAGCAGTCTTGAAGATGTCCCTGCTTATTGCAGGGAATTGGACTAGATGACCTTTAAAGGTCCCTTCCAACCCGAAATGTTCTATGATCTCTCCTTGGACATATGCTGGACATGCTGCTGGCAGGACACCATCCGGACACATCTCCTGCTAACCCCAGGTATTGGTTTGAGCTCAGCCCTCCCTACTCCCTCAGGGACAGCCAGAGGACAAACCCCATCCCTTTCAGGGGCTTAAAGCACAGTCCTGAAGAATCCCAGCACAGCCCTCTCCCACAGCCCAGCCCCAGGAGGGTCCATCTGCACCTTCATGGATTTGTAGAGCTTGTCAGCGAAGAAAGCCGGCTTGTTCTTCACACTCCGCACTGCAACACACAGAGGGGAGGGGAAGTGGGCTCATGGCACCCAGGGCACACATCACAGCAAGGAGCTGGGCACCACTGCGTCAGCCACAAGCCCTCCTTGGTACAAGGGTGCAGGCCTGGCCCTCTCTAGGGACTCTGTAAGTGCCCCAACCCCACGCCCCACTGGGAGTCTCCATGGCCCGACAGCAGCAGGAATCTGCTGCCACACTGCCTTGGCAGTGACAGCTAAAGGGGCTGCAGGAAGCCCTGTCCAGAGGGAGCACTGACCGATGGCCACGAAGGCGTCCCTCACATCTCCCGACATACGCTTCTTGATGGCGTGCTCCACGTCGTGGTTGGTCATTTTGATGAACTCCTGGAACACTGGGGATGGGGGAAAGGAAAGGGTCACTGCCGAGCTGTTCCATCCCAGCCCTGGGCACCCAGGAGACTCGAGCCTTGGCCGTGGACACTTCTGGACCAGGTGGGACCAGAGCAGGCTTTGGTGACTTCAATGAGCCACCTCAAATGCCAGGCCATACCATCTCTTCCCACTGCTCATCCCCACCACAGCTGGGGAGACAGGGCTCAACCTCAGCCCCATCTCCCATCCAGCCCAAATCCAAGCACTTGTGTTGTAGCTGATGGAGAAATGTGGTCCTACCTCTGCGGAGGTGGGGGTAGCTGCGGGTGCAGAGGATGCTGAGGAATCGCGTCTCCAGGGAGTCGCTGGAGTCGTTGCTGGAGACATCAGCAAGTTTCTGGGAGAGAACAATGAGTGAAGAGGGAGGCACAGATATGGATATAGCAGAGAGGGACACAGATGTCAAACAGCTCTTCCTGGGACAGCCAGTCTTGACTTAAAACCCTTTTGCAAAGAGGGTGGCCTTTTATGAGCAGGAAAATAGCTGGGGATTTTTTCCTCCTAAAAAAGGCATTTCCTCTGCACGGATGTGAAGCTGCACACTCACACACTGTCTCTAAGAAAAGATGTCTTCCAGTTTATACGGAAAAAGCTCTGCAATGCTCATGGTTAAAACTCTTTTTTTGTCCTTTGTGGAGGATGTTTCAGGGGTGACCAACACCACCTGAAGAGGCAATTCAGAGCTGCCAGACACAGGAGCCACCCTGGGCCACAGCAGTGCTGCCCGTGAGTGAAACAGCTGCCATTCCTCTGCGGGGGTTAGTGGGAGGCTGTGCTCATCTCACCCATGAGGCTATTGGAGGAGAAAGTCACCCCTGCCCCAGTTCCCACTTCTGGGGAGCCAGGGAAGCCAGCCCCAAGTCCCACACTGCCTGGAACACGGGTCCCACATGGGGGCAGTGGGCAGGCTTGGTCCCCAAGAGCAGGGCAGGTGGCTTTCTCCCTCTCCTGCCCCACACTGCAGGGAAGTGCCCTCACTGCAGGTCCCATCTGTCCCCTTGTCCCCCATCCTGAAGCAAGGACACCAAAGTCCCAAGCAAGTGAGCACAGCCCATGTGGTCAGAAGGGCCTGGCTTGTGGGGCTGCAATTCCCAGCCCCAGCCCTGCACCCCAGGACCTCAGCATCCCCTCAAACATGCAGAAGGGTGAGGAGCGAAAGGGCAGGCACTCACCAGGGTCTCAGCAACAACCTGGTGGAGAGAGAGAGAGACAGGAAGACAACAGGGTCAGAAGGTGCTGCTCAACCTTTATGCTTCCCTGAGAAAGCAAGGGAAGTCTAGCACAATCCCTTAAAATTACCTGTCCCCAGGTCCCCTGCTTCCCCATGAGCAGGACCTGTGTCCTCCTCCAATTTGGCCTCTACACCAGTGCCTTGAGAGGGTGGTCTTTGGCCAAACAAAGTGAGTTCCCCCAGCCCTGGAGCTTGAGTGCCAGCCTGTTGCTCCTCAGGGAGCATCCTTGCCTGGCTCTGGGCTGGCTCCCACCAGCCTGCCCACCTCTGCCAGGCACAGCGGGACGAGGGGAAGGGCAGCTTTGCTGACAAAACACAGCATGGTGCCAGGTCAGGCGCCACCTGGCTTGGCTGGCTTGTCCCTGTGCTTGTCATCCCTGGCTCTCTCTGTGCAGCAGGGCGAGGTGAGCAGCAGCACATGCAGCAGGGGTGCAGGCAGTGCATGAGCAGAGGGCAGAGGGTGTGGGAGGGTGCAGGCAGGGCATGGGCAGAGGTACAGGCAGAGGGTGTAGGAGGGTGCAAGCAGTGCACGGACAGGGACACAGGCAGCGCAGCATCCACTCCCTCTGCTGGCGGCAGCCCTGCTGGGAATGCTGTGGTGCTCTCCCTTGCGTTGCAACATCCAGTGCTGGCACGGGACAGGAAGCGAGAGCTCGGGTTTGACCCTGCACAGATCCTCCCAGCCCCGTATAGAAAAGACGCAGCCCGGAGGAGCAGGAGGTCAAGGAACACAGGTTGTGGGTCACAGGTGTCCTGGGACCAGAAGCTGAGCCAGGGAATGGGCCCCCACACCCCCTGCACTGCTTCTGGCTGCTCAGTCATCCCCCTCCAGTTCTGTCTCACCACAGCCCAGGAGAGGTTTGGAGTACCCCAGTGTGTCAGGGCTGCCCCACGCACAACACATAGAGGTGGGTGGCTCCTGCAGACCAGCTCAAAGCTGTGTTTGAAGCTCAAGAGCCAAATTTCAGCATCAGTGTGTGTTACTGAACCCCAGAGTGGCAGCTCTGCACAAGAAAGGCTGCAGCCCACTGGCTGACAACTCCCTGGGGCTGCTGTCCCCATGCATGGAGCAGCAGAGCCAAGGGCATCAGGAATCAGGCATGGGAGCTTTACCTCCACGGGTGTCATTTCACCTGCCATCTCCCCCTGCACCACAGACCCTGGCCCAGCAGCATTTCCTTCCCTCAGAATGTCAATTTCGGAGCAGGGCATGCAATATCCTCTTTTTTTTTTTAATGCAAAGCCCATTAGAGCACTGCCAATATGGGTCTTACCTTGGCATCTTCATGTGCCTGTGTGAGGTTCTCTGGTCCTTCATCACGGTTGCCCTGTGGTTGGATACAAAAATCATGGAGCTGGAGAGGGGACGTCTCCTGGGAGAGCCCCAGGTGCGGGGGTGGCAGACAGAGTCCAGCAGCACTGCCCAGCCAGGCAGTGATGCTCTGTCTTCTCCAGCCACTGTCCTTCCAGACCCCCAGCACTGCCTGTGGCAGGCAGAGGAAAAGACCCAGTGAGAGCTGCCCTTACCAGAGCCAGGGAGACAAGAATCCTCTTGAAGTGCCCCGATGTGTCAGAGCTCAGGTCATCTTCCAGGCTCTTGTGGTAGGCTGTGGAGAAGAGATGGCTGAGTCCTGCAGCTTAGCTTCCCACCTACCAGTGCCTGTTGTGCCTGTGATCCCCACGGGAAGCATGGCTGAAGCAGATGCCTCCATCTGCTCAGTTCAGGACAAGGGAAGAGGGGATAAGCCCAGCAGCTCTAATGCCCTGAGCACGAGCACAGCCTCTTGCTCCAGGGACTCTGGAGGAAATAGGATCATTGTGAAAGAGCTCTCAGGGAAGGAGACATTGATGGCAGAGGTGGGGCACGTCACTGTGAGATGGAGAGAGGCCAGGACTAGCGCTCTGCTGGAGGGACTAACAGACCTTCATAGCACCAAGCCATGGACCCAGCCCAGAGACAAAACTTTGCCTGGGCTCTGCAAGGGCCTTGTGCAGTGTGATCTGTGCCCAGAACCTGGGTGCTGCCCCCGTCCCTCCTGTGCCATACCTTCCTGATACGCCTCGTTGATAGCCCTGATCTCCTGGTTGTTCCTTGTGGCCATGATTTCGATGAGGACGCTCTCATCTGTGCCGGCCCCCTGGAAGAGAGTGGCATGGTGGGGTGCTGCAGGTGCCAACACCAGATGGGGACAGGTGGCACTGCTCTGCAGTGCCAGGCAAGGAGGGCTCTAGGTCAACCATGTGGCAAAAGTCTACATCCAGCAAATGGCCCCAAGGGCTGGTAGGAACCAACGTGGAAGCGTCCAAGTACGCTGCTAGTGGGGTCCCAACTGGTGTGACTGGTGGATAGCAGTGCATGTCACTGGTTTGCCCCTACCCTGGCTCTCCTATGGCTACCAGCGGGGCTGCAAAGAGGCCAAACAGGGCTCTCAGCAAGTCTTGAGTGCAAACCAGGTCTTTGTCCTGGTGCTTTCTGATCTTTTCTTCTCTATAGGAGATGAGACCCTGAGGCAGGTGAAGCTGGGGGCATTCACAGCCCCAGGCCACCAGCAGTGTGGGTACAGCCACAGAGAAAACCACCTTGTCCTCCCGTGCTGGCACCAATACCAGCAGTGTGACAATTACCTCCACGGCCTTCCTCAGCTGCTTGGCATCATACTGGGCTGGTGTCAGCATCAGCCCGAGGATCAGCTTGGCCAAGCTGCCCGACAGCTCGGACTTCAGGTCTGCCATCAGGTCCTGCAAAAGCATATGAGGGTTCAGTCCCCAGCTGCTTCTGCGGGGACGGCCCAGTCGAGGAAACATGAGAGAGAAAAAAGGGGAGTAGAGCATGGGGATTGGAGACATCTGTGAAAACCCTTGGGGCAGTTGAAAGTCCCATATTGGGGGTGGCTCTGGGGAGATCCTGGCTCTGGAGTCCTCTGTGTGGGACTGAGGATGGGGCAAGCGAAGGGGAAGGGACACCCTCACTCGGGCTGGTGGGGCACCCAGAGTGGGAGGCTGCTGTGACAACTCCGTTTCCCTTGGGGGAGTCGTGCCAGAGCACATGGAGGTGCCCCAGCTGCCCACTGCTCCCTGGGCAGGATTCCTTTCAGTGAGGGGCTGATCTCCATGTGGGCAGAAGGAGGAAGCAGGGTGGGATGGAGGCTGCAGTACCCTGCCATAATGAGCCTTGTAAGCTTTCAGGATCTGTTGCCTCTGGGCGTTGCTCCTCTTGGTCACCACCTCAATGATGGCCCCCTCGTCCGTGCCTGCAATGACAGCAGAGCCCAGTGTGTCACCGTGTCACCCCTGATCACGGGGACATCGCCACCCCACAAACTGGGTAGGTGGGAAAGGGAGAGCTCCCACAGCTCCATCTCTTTATTCCCTCTTGGGTTTCCATGCAGCCCTGTGTGGGCCAGGGTGGATTTTCTGCCCCAGGAGCTGTTGAGGAGCAGCAGGAAGGGCCCAAACTCATGGTCCCCACTTACCCAGGCCCTTCATGGCCTTCCTCAGCACCTGCGCGTCCCCATCATCGTTGAAGTCTCCCGCAGGCTGCACGGTTCCTCGCAGCTGTGGATGTAGAGGGGTTTAGCTTCATCCCCGAGATGGGAGAGAGGGAGGAAGGGATGGAGGGAGGGAGGGAGGGATGGAGAGAAGGAGGGAAGGTGCCACCCAGCAAGCTGAGGCCAAAGCAGGTTCTGTGTTAGTGCAAGCACCTGGGGCTCAGTGAGGATCTCCCCACCACTGTCACCCCTTCCATTGAGGGACAAACCATAGCCAGACCAGCAGAGAGAAGGAAGAAGACAGCAACAGACAGTCCCTGGAGTCTCGGTGTCCTGCCAGTGTTACACCTGCCCGCCCTAGCACTGGGACATCTCAGCCTGGGCTGGCCATGTCACTGAGAGACAGAAGAGGAGTTGCTGAAAAGGTGTCCATTCCTGCCCTGCAGTTCTACCCTCCTGTGTCCTTACAGCTCCAGACACATCTCTATCCTCACAGTGTTCATGTAGGGCTCAGGGTGCCTTTTCTGCACATCCCAAAGCACCCTTTTGTGGGAGCTCCAGCTGCATGCAGGGTGGTGCTCCCCATAGTGCAGCCATGCCCTGGCCAGCTCGGGGCTACCCTGGGGAGCAGTTCTTTGGTGGGCACTGGAGCCAGGGCTGCACGTGACGCATTGCACAGACATGCAGGACCCACTGCCCCAAGGGAGGAAGGCCTCAGAGAGAGGAGGGGGTTAGTGGAGCCCACGGGGGGCGGCCAGCCCTGCCAGGGTTTCATCCTGCCAACCTCGTACCCCAAAACCAGAGAATGGCGTCGAGAGAAGCCGGGGAGCGAGAGGCAGAGCAGAGGCGTGGGGCTGGCCGTGCCCCATGGCAGAGAGGAGCAGCCAGGGGTCCCAAGCTGGCAGGCAGCACACAGGGGGTACGGGGGGCTGGGGGTGCTGACCTCTACTTTGACCGCACTAAGCTCCCACATCCGATAGGCCACCTGCGCCGCCTCGGGGAAGAACTCACCTGCAGCACTGCAACGGGAGGGCAAGGACAGGGGACAGTGAGCCATGGGGGCCCTGCACCTGCCAGCAGACCCCCTCAACCTGTCTTGCCCCTCCACGAGGTGTGTTTTGTATCCACTGGGCACAGGGGCAGGAGCCAGGTGCTTGCTGTGGGGCTGGATGGGTGGGAATGGGAGGAAATGTGTGGTGAATCCCAACCTCCCCCACCAGAGCATCCTCCCTCCCGGGGTTTGGCCCTGCCCTGCAGGGCTCCCATGTGCCAAGAAGGGACCACGACATCGTGGCTGGCCATGCAGAGAGGCCACAGGGTCCCCTGTACCCAACCACTGTCACTGCAGGTGCTGCTGTTCCAGGTGCTCCACCAGGCTCTGACCCAGAGGTTGTACCCAGCACCAAGGGGATGAAGAGGGACAAAGGGGGGTGACAGGTGGGCTTACTCATCGTCCCCTCCGCACAGCTTCAGCAGAGCCTTCTTGTACTCCCCAGAGGTGTCCTCCTGGAAAGGCAGATGGAAACAGAGAACCATGCAGGCGGTAGAGTCAACGTAGTGCCATGGGATGGGCTCATGGACAGGGGTCTCCCTGAACCTTGTCCTCAGAGATGGACACCCAGCACAGCCTTCCCAGGGGCGCTGGCAGCATGAGGGAGGCAGCACCAGCAGCTCTTGGAGGGTGAGCAGGGACCCGCAGCACTCACCTTTATCATGTTGTAGAGGGATTTCTCGTACTTGGTCCTGAACACCTCGCGGATGTCCAGCATGTCGATCTCGCTGCGGGACACCATGATGCGGATCAGCGTGTTGTCTCTCGTGCCCAGACCCTGCAATGGAGCAACCCCCACATCAAGCCTGGGATGGCCAAGCAATCCTGCTCAGCCCACCACATGAGGGACCCTCTGTCTGATTTCTACCCAGCCCTGGGTCTGAAGGAGTGACTCCTTTGGAGGGAAGGGCAGAGACCCCAGGTCACATAAGTCCTGCCTTCATGCACCTGTGTCACTCTGCTCTCCAGCAGCACCCCGTGGCAAGGGGACCCCTCCTCTGGCCAGCTCCCTGCAGTGTTGGGGGGGGCCTGTGGAGAAGGGGAAATTCACTCACCTTCATGGCCTTGTAGAGCCTTTCAGCAAAATACTCTGCTGTGCTTCTGATGCATTTCACTGCGGGGAAATTGAGGTGTGGTGAGGGATACCAGCACCCAGCTTCACCAGTGCCCCCAACCTCTGAGCACCCACACCCCAAGGGATCCACATCCAGCACCCCCAGCTGCCCTGAAGGAGCCTCCCTGAGCTCCCTGATACCAGGTACAGCCACAGCCCTGACCCTGCTGGCCCTGGTGCTGAGCCCTCACACCCCAGGAAGGCCAGTGGTGTGTTTCTGCAGGATCCCCGTGCAGGGCTGGCTTACCCACAGCCAACATCAGCTTCTCAAAGTCACCAGAGAGCTCCCCCCGGATGCTCCTCTCAATGGGCTTCCCAGCAATCTTCAGATACTCATCAAAGACTGTGGGATGAGAGCAAGGAGATGCCTGGAGGAGTTGCCAAGGTACCTTCAAGCCCACCCTGAGCTCGCAGGGGATGCTCACCCAGGCGGAGATGCTGCCTGCTCCTCCGGCCAAGGATGTAGATGAACTGGGCCTCATCTGTGCCCCATTTCAGCTCGCCAGCTTCCAGCAGGTCCTTGTGGGATGGAGAAGGTGGCACAGCCTGACTCAGGGTGCTGCCCTTGGCACCCACCCACCTTTTGCAGGCCTAAATCCAGATCGTCCCAGAGCCACCAGCCCCATCCCTGCGCAGATACCACCTGTCACAGTGACCTGCCAAGCCTCACCTTGGCATCCTGCTGCACCAGGTCCTCGCTCACCACATCGTCCTCTTCCCTGGCACCCTGTGGGAGAGAGATGGGCTCAGCCCTGCAGGGCACAGGCACCCACCACCTACAGATGCTGGACAGATGGACACACCTGAAGCAGAACAACGAGCATCTTCTTGAAGTGGCCTGACGTGTCTCCAACAATGTCAGCTTCCAGGTCTCTCTCATAGGCTGGTGGAAGAGGAAGGGAAGAGGTCAGGCCTGGAGAGCTGGATCCATTCACCTCTGCCCTTCTCATGGCTCAAGAGGGCACAGGGCAGCCCCTCCCTTTCCCCAGCCCTCACCATCTTTGTAGGCAGCCACCAGGTCATGGATCTCCTGGTTGGTGCGGGAGGCGAGGATCTCAATGAGGCACTTCTCATCTGTGCCGACACCCTGTGGGCAGAGACACAGCCCCGTGAGCAGTGGGGCTGGCTGGGGTGTCCTCGGAGGGCCCTGGGGGGGTGCCCACCCCTTACCGAGATGGCATCTTTGATCTCTTTGGCATCACCATAAGCTGGGGGCCGCATCAGGCTCACGATCAGCCGCTCAAACTTCCCCGTCAGCTCGTACTTCAGGTCTGCAATGAGGTCCTGGTGCAGGGGGAGAAAGGGGCTGGGGGACCCTTTGCTCCACAGCATCTCCGAGTGGGTCCAGGGAGCAGTGGGTCCCTGCTGGGTGGTGGCAGCCACGGCCACTCGTGTCTGCAGTGGGGGCATGGACCAGGGGGTGTTCTGGGCTTTACCTTCCCATAGAGGGACTTGTAGGCTTGGCAGATCTCCACCCGCTGCTTGTTGCTTCTGGATGTGATGAGGTCGAGGATGGCCTCCTTGTCACTGCCTGTGGGGACAGCCAGGAGTCACGGACAGCCCGTGGCTGAGGTCACCACGGCCACCCTGCTGTGCCCAAAGCTGCTTCGGTGTTGGGGCTGGGAGGACAGGCAGAGCCAAGCTGGCTCCAGGGAGGAAGGGAAACCAGGAGAGCTTTAGCACACTCAGTCAGCTGAGAGGGGAAGGGATGCAGGACACCCAGCCATGCAAGGGTCAACTGAAGGAACAGGGGACATCAAGGATCAGTCTGGAGGAGCATCCATACCAAATCCCTTCATGGCATTGTACAAGGCCTCTGCATCCTGGTTGGCGTCAAAGCCCTGGAAATCCTTCACCGAGCCCCTGTAGACCTGTGGGAAAGGAGGGGAGAAGGTACAAGGGGAAGGAGCAGCCCCAGTGGGATGGGGGAAGGAGAAGTTCAGGCTGAGCAGGATTGAGGTGAGATCCGTTTTGGCTCAGGCTGCCCAAGGCACAGCCTCAAACATAAACAGTTGTTCTCTTCTGCAGTTGCTTCTTTTCCTGTTTGCTCTCCCTTCCTACAGAGGGAATTAATTTTCCAGTGCCTGTTGCAAGCAAGGAACCACTCTGGATGCTGAGGATGCCTGGCTCAGCATGGCCTCCAAGCAAGGAGACAAATTTACAGGCACAAAGTCATCATGGGCTGCTAAGTGGAAAACACTGAGAAAACCAGAGCTGCCAACAGTTTGTCCTGCCCCAGCACGCACTCCCTTGGGGCCCAGGCTGATCCAAGGGGTTGGAGCAGAGACCCTGAATATTGGGAAAGACTTTCCTGAGAGCCTGAGAAATCCTGGGGGTTGGCATGATCCACTTCTATCTGCTCTTCTGCCACTTCCAGGCTGCACAACAGGGAGCCCAGGAATGACACCTCCAGAGACCTCAGGAAAAAGGAGGGACCAAGATCCCCCTCCCCAGGTCAGCTTTGCCCAGGGGAATTCACCCCAGGGGAGCCTGGAGCCAGACTCTGAATGAGATCAGCACCACCCTGGGTGGAAGCAGATGTGAAACCATCCTGGTCCCACATAAGGAACTGGGATACATCCCCAGCAGAGGCACAGAGTGGGGAGAACTGAGCAGCAGCATTTCCTTAGTGGTTTTGCTGGGAAACAGGAGGGCTGGGAGCTGAGCTGGGGCTGTCAGCTGTGTCAGCGCCCTGGGAAACTGAGCATCCTCCCTTGGCTCTGCGTGTACCACGTGCCAGCCGGATGTGTGCACCTCCCCGGGCTCATGTGCTCAGGATCTGCAGCACGGCTTCTTTAAGATCCTCAGGAGCTGCACAGAGGCCCAGGCCTGCTGCCAGCATGGACATCCAAAGCCAGCATATCCTCGGAGAAGATGGGCATCGATGTCCCTGACCCAGGAAGTGCCTCCAGGAACGAGCCCAAGGAGATGGGCTCAGGGCAGCTCCACACCCACCGCTCCCCTGGGTCCCACCCCAGTGCCAGGGCACAACAGCTCTGCTGCACTTCCCACCCAGCACCTTCAGAAACAAACCAGCCTCTGTCCTCCTGTTTCCAGAGAGAAACTGGGCACATCCCACAGTCCCTCCAGGGAGGAGCTGCTGGCATTGGTGTCCCATGTGGCAGGGACCACGAGGAGATGCTGCCCTTCCAGGGAACCAGGCAGGCACGGGACAGATCGTATTGCAGGTGATTCATCGGGGGAGCTGGATTTAGCCCCGCTTCCCGGCAGCTCCCAGACCCTCCTGGCTTGGCACAAGCTGCTGCCACACACATGCCTTGCAGAGATGGAAATAAATTGCAAGGCAAAGGAGGTGCCTGGAGGCAGCAGGAGTGAACAAGGGTGGCTGGAGGGTGTTGGGGAGTCAAGATGTTGGCCGTGGTTAAATGGAGAGGAGGAGTGGGGCTGTGTTCCTGCCTGCTGGGCCATCAAAGCATGAGCTGCCTGCCTTGCTGGGGCAAGGGAAACTGAGGCAGGAGCGCAGTGCTGTGCCTCACCCCACACTCCCTGCATTCTCTGTGGGAATGAGCCCCAGGGAAGTGTGGGAACATCAGTAAGGATGGAAACAGCATCCTGCCCACTGCATACTCCTCATACCCCCATCCCGCTCTCCATCCTGTTTCAGCTGCCAGGGGCCTCCCGCCTCCCCTCCTCCAGCCTCTGAGTCATCCCGGCCTGTCCGGGACCTCCCAGCTAAAAATAAGCCACACTGGGGCCAGGAGGGTGGAAGCAAAATTCCCAGCGTGGCTTCACTCTCTCCCACCCTGTGGCTGCTTGGGGTTCGGGACCACCACAGGGAAATGTTCACCTGCACCGTGCCTCAGTTTCCCCACCTAGAGCAACCACTGCCTCAGCTGGGCAGGAAGCTTTGGGTAATAAGGCTGGAGGAGATAATTGCTTGATTTCTCCAGGGAATGGAAAGCAGAGCCCGGCCCCAGCAGTGGAGAAGGGAAGCTCTGGGCTGGGACTCCTCCCCTGCCAGCAGGCAGGCTGTGCTGAGCCACAGCTGCCCACTGAGGCAGGGTTTTCCACCCACACCGAGATGTTTTCCTGGCTGCAGGGGAGCACCTGGTCACTCAGCTGCCACACTGCACCAGCCCCAGTCTGGAGTGGGAAGTAATCCAGGCTGGGGAGAGGGGAGAGGCCCAAACAGGGCTGCACTCCTTGCAGCATGCTCAGGCGGGATTTTTCTCCATCAAAAGCCCAAATCCCCAGTGCAACGTCTCTTCTCCTCCCCTTCCCACGGCCCTGCTTCTCTTCCCCATCCCACTGTGGTCCCAAAAGGATTTTTGCTCCTTGCTGTCCCTACTCCCCAGCCCAGCACTTCCCCCATCTGCATCACATCCAGACAACACTGGCTGGAGAGGCAGGAATGTAAACAGGCTCTGGGCAGCATGGTGTCCCTGCATGTCACCACCATCCTTGCTGCTGCTGGAGATACTGCCCCAGCTCTGGGGTCTGCCCTGCGGCACCCCAGGACCCATCCCTGCCGTGGGGAGGTCACCCTTACCTTTCCTTTGGGTGCCATGGCTTCCCAAGCTGGAAATCACTGGAGCAAGGGCAAGGAGGAGCTGTGGGAGGGAACAGAGAGGTGAACATGAGCCAAAGCCCCTCTCTGCAGGCTGTGTTAGTGAAGGGAGGGTTTGCTCCCTCTGGGGTGTGGGTGTGGTGCCCACAGGAGGGAAATCCAGGTGCTGCAGGATGGACTGAGGAGAGGGGCTTTGAGGGCCACCCTGTGGCCACCGAGCCTGTGGTGTCCAGCACTGAGGGAACCCCACAGGCCAGGGGCAGCACAGATGGGCCCTGCACAGCTTCCTGCCAGTACCAAGAGAAACCACAGGGGAAAAATGTGCTGAATATGTGGACACGGGCCGAGCATCCTCTGCAGGGCTGGGCCTTCTCGCTGCACCCTGCAATGTCCCTTCTGCTCCCCTGCAGCCCCAAGCCCTGGGGCCATCCCAGCTTTAGCAGCTGCTGGGGACATTCCCTTGTCACACGGTGCTGGGCAGCCCCCACAGGATCCCAGCAGCTTTTATCTGAGTTTCTGTGCAGCGATCAAGGCCACCATCAGTCCCACACATCCTTGGAGACCGGCAAACACAGCTGGGTTTCCAGGGTAACCCGCAGGTTGTTTTCTAATACCAGCACCATTTATAACTGCAACCCAAGCGGTGTGGGCTCTCCCCACCCTCCCAGAGGAAGTCCCCCAACAGCGCCATTTGCTCCGAGGAAGCTGGTAGAGGGAGAAAAACAGCTGGAAAATGGAGCCTAGCCATGAATGAACCGCTGAGCGTCAGCTGGGGCCAGCCATGAGGCCCGGCCCCGCCTGGCTCGTTCACCCTCCCTCTGAGACACGTTGCAGAAAAATTCAAGGCAGAGCAGGGCCACCCTGGGGGATTTCTGACCCCAGAGGAGTTCGGTTTCATGCCATGGAGCGAGCAGGAGAAACCACACGAACTTCCCTGACTTGGCTGCACATCCCTGCAGGAGCACCCATGCAAGGGGAGACCCAGCCCTGCAGCCACCACTGCAGCTGGGTCCCCCTGCTTGGGTACAGGAAGCTTTTAGCACCCACAGGCACCCTGGCTGAGAGGATAAAGTTTTGCAGAAAATCAGAGCTGCTTGCACCTCCCTTTCCCTCTTCAGCTGGGGAGGCCGTGAGCCTCACCCCCTCCCCACGGCTCCTGGCTGGGGACAGCCCCCGCATGCCCCACACGCAGTGGGGCCGCACTGCGGCCGGGCGCTGGGTGGGTGCCAAGGGATCCCACCCCCGGCACAAGCAGCCTGTTAATGCCACTTTGGAGCCTGTACCTGAAGCTCTGCACCCTCCTGGGAGTGGGGAACTTGAGCATGGCACAGCCCTTCTCCCTCACTCCATGCATGTGCCAGCGGGGCTGAGACCACCCAACTCATCTCGGCAGCGGCGGAGAATCGCCGACCACACCCAGTCCCCGACCTGTCCTTGCAGTGCCCCGTCCCTGTCCCCCCTGCTGCTGACACCTCCGCAGAGGCCGGGGAGCAGCCCCGGGAAAATCCCCGGAAAAACACACCCCATCCATGGGCAGCAGTGCCCCAGCGTGGGGGTACACCTGTCCCCCACCCAACACCGGAGAAACGGGGGTTATGGGGGTCCCATGAGAAATCCTAAATGATGTGCACAGCCTTCGTGGAAGTCTGTTTCGCCAGCAATGCACCCCTCCAGCCTCTCCAAACCCCGGGTTTGAGCTCAGGGGCTGCACCCCAGGAGCCCGACTGCCTTGCGGGGCTCCCCCAGCACGGAGGCCACAGCACCCAGCGCCCCGCCACCCGCTGTCCTGAACCAAAGGGAGCTTCCCCGGGTTAAAAAATAGCGGCATCCATCCTCCTGGTGGGGCTCGGGATGTCCCCAAAGTGCCCTGCCCCACCCCACTGCCAAAAGGCCTCCCGGGCCTTCAAGAGCTCCGAGCCTCTGGGCTGTTTTGGGGTGCGTTTACCTGTGCAAAACCTGGCGGGCACCAAACCAGGGGGGATCCTCAGCTTGGATCCCAGCTGGAAGGAGGGATGGGTGTTTCCGCAGCCGCCGCAGCACCACAGCACGGACTGAGGCGCATCCCGGCCGGGACACACCCAGCGGGGCCCGCAGCCCCGCCAGCGCCCACCTCAGAACGCACCCACCGGCAGCGCAGCCCCCGGGGGCTTGTCAAAAGGGAAAGATTTTTCACAAAAAGAAAAAACCCAGGGATACCCCCTGCGGCCACCCCTCGGACGGAGCCTCCGCTGGCACAGCTCACCGCCCAGCCAGGGCTTTCCACGACTTTCCTCCCCCCAGGCCATTGCGGAAAAACTNGTTCTTGTGGCCGAGCGCTCGTCCTTGGCGTGCAGCTGTTTGCTCACGGCGAGACGTCACCGCCCCCGAGTCCCCGCCTGCCACGGCCAGGGCCACATCCCACCCCCGGTGCCACGCCAGACCTCAGCCGGGTGCCCGCCGTGCGGCGGCACCCAGTGTCTCCCGTAAAATCACTCACCCTGCCCCTGCCGGCTGTGGGGCAGGGGTCGCCTGGCACTACAGCCCCACTGCTGTTTGCAGGGGGACTGTGGCAGCNACTGTGCCAGCGGCGGTGACACTGCCAGGCAATACCGGTGATTGCATTTCAGCTACGGAAATGTCACCCTTCTGTCCCCCTGCTGTGGTTTCCTGGTCAACGCCAGGCGCAGGGTGGATGCCCCACTGCCTCCCGCTCCTGCTGCCAGCCACCTCCTCCTGCACCGAATCACCCCCTCCCTGCTCATGGCCGGGAAATGTCCGTTCCTGACTCTCTGCAAGAGTCGGAGGAGGGAAGAGTGGCCTGACATTGGCACCCCCAGGACCTGCTTAAGAAGGGAGGTGCTGACCAGGGCTCTGCAATGAGCACCCATGTGGCAGGACCCGAGCTGGCACGATGAGCTGGTTTTCCCCCCAATCTTCTCTTCCCATGCTGCAGACACAGGGATGAGGTGCAGGTTGAGTCTCTCCAGGATGCTCCTGTCGGGCTGTGCCGTTGCCTGCAGTGTCCCGAGGCTATTTCCTTCTGCCTCACCCACTTTAACCCGGCTCCTTCTTTGCCCAGCCAGCACAGAAGCCACAGCAGGGCTGCAGGAGCTGGCAGGGCTTCCCAGGAGCCACAGGCCGTGGTGCCTGACACCAGCAAGAGCAGATAAATCCGAGGGACCCCTGGAGATGCTGAAGGCTGCTGGTGTATAGCCTCTCAGGCATCCCAGCCCTGGTCGTACCCACTGGACTGAGCGTCCCTCTGGGGCTGCAAGGCAGCTGAGCTGCTCAGCCCTGCCTGTCCTGGGCAGCACGGACCCCAGCCTGGGTGTGAATATGTGAGCACAGCTGTGTGAACACAGGCTGGCTGTGCTCCCCTGGAGGCAGCCTGCGAGGGTGAGACCCTCACGGCCTCCCAGCACTGGCTGCTCCTTCCTGCCCTGTTTTTCCCGCAGGGCAATGTTCCCTTGGGCTGGCGTTGGTGTCTGGAGACCTCGCTCATGTGAGATGGCGTGGGTGACAAGCAGGGCTTTGTTCACCCTGTGCTGCAGTGTGGGACAACAGCCCTGCTCTCCTCCTGGTGCCCCTGGCTGGGCCATGGTGTGCTGAGCCCTGCTGCCCCAGAGGTGCTCACAGTGCCCAGCAGCTCACAGGGTGCTCTAGATATGGGGCTGCCCCACACAGCCAGGACAAGGCAGCCTTGTGGTTAGTGTACGTCTATACTTTAGATGCTCTGGATCCTTCCTTGCTTTGCTTCTGCATGGCTCCTGCTCCCTTCCTCTGCTCCTTGCAAGCTGAAAGCCAAAGGATGGGCTGAGCCCCAGCCTGAGAGGTTTTTGTCACCAAGTACTGTAAGCAGACTCAGCCTAAGCGCTATCTACAATAAAATCAAAGTTAGCTCCTCACCCCAAAACACCATCTCCCAACCTCTCCTCAGAGCCCAGACTTGGTCCTCTTCTCCCAGGATGCTGACGACCAACCAGGTCACCCCATCACTTCCTCCATGGCCTCTCCATGCCAGGAGCAGCCCTGCAGAACAGCCGTGCAGCTGCCCAAGGACGTTCATGTGCCTTAGTGACCCTAAGCAGCCTCACCTGGGACCCACATCCACACAGCCCTGTGCCCTCGTTTAAACCCAGCCCTGGACTTACCCCTGCCCCTGCTTGCACTCTGCTGCTCAGCCCCTGTGAGCTGCACCCCAGGAATGCCCAAATACCAGGGAGGCTCAAGCAGCCTCAGGACTTTGCTGTGGGGGGTTGCAGCTGGACCTGCTGCTGCAAACATCCCATGGAGCTGTGTCTGTGCTCCTCTGCCTTGCTGCTGCAGTCCATTTTGGGACCTGTTCACCTCCTGCCGTGTTCCCCAGGGACAGCTGGGGCCAGTCCTAGCTGTAGGTGCACACACCCCTAAACCCCAGCCCAGCTCTTTGCCTGCATTTTCTCCACTGGTGGAGGTGTGGGTCCTGGTGCGAGGGAGCAGGGACAGAGGGAAGGGGTTCCCCCTTCCACCTGCCCAGGCAGCTTGGAAAAGTGAATTAAACTCCCTCAATAATGCCTCTGAGCCTATTAGCATTGCAGGCTGTGTGTATGATTTGGAAGGCGTTGTGGGAAAAATATTTCTGCATAGATTTCCCATTGTGCAGCCCGGAGCGGTGGTCAGCGGGGGGAGGGCCGGGGCGCTCCCAAAAGGGATTTAAGGGGAGAGTGTAAGGGGAGCTTGCCCAGCAGCTCGCCGCTGGAGCAGTTTGCCCACAGGATGGCCGGGGTGAGTAGTTTGTTTGCAGGAGAAGGGAGAATCACCGGGGCGAGGTGCCCTGGGCGGGACTGGGGTTGTGCTGCTGGGGGGGCGGGAGGGCGGCGGCTCCTCACCCCCAGGGGACAGCATTTGTCCTGGAGATCGGAGCTCCCTGTGCCACGAGGAGCACCTCATCCTGCGGGTCAGGGTGCCAGTGGGGTTGTCTCTGTCCCCTCCAGCGCCACAGCAGGGATCACACGTCCCCTGTGCCACGGGGATGTGCCACTGGACAGGGTTTCCAGCCAGCTCCCGGCCGTGTAAGCAGCAGGTTATGGAATTTGGAGTGTGTGGCACGGGTTTTGCTTTGCTGAGGGGTAACCTGGAGGTCCTGGCAGCACCGTGGGATGTGAAGGCAGGTTCTGCAGTCCTGGAGCTCCTGGGAAAGGGTGTGCAGGGTCGGGGAAGGCACACAAAGCCCAAGCATGCCATACCAAGCATCCCCTTCCCCCAAGCACAGATGTCACACAATTTGGGGTTTCTGCCAGGCTGACATCCCCGCTGGTGCCCCCAGCAAGCCACAGCATCCCTGCACAGGCTGATGGCCCAGGGGATCCAGTCCCCACCTGAGCTGTGCCATTCACCCACAGTTACAGGTGCTGTGGGAGCATCTCCAGCTGAGCGGGTGGGTCCTTCCTGGTGCACTTCAAGGCATCTTCCAGGAGCAGAGCATCTCCCATCCCTCCTTCTCTGGCATGGTTTCTGCATTTCAAATAGTTTCAGTCAAAGCTGGGATAATCCTGGCTGTGTGTCCCTGCTGGGGAGGCTGCTGGAGCAACAGGACTTTCTGAGCTGGCAGGGGTGATGCCTTAGGTTTTAACTTTTATATTTTTCAAATTCTGCATTCCCAGTGTGTAACTCTGCAGTGTCCTGCAGCCTGGGAGCTGCTGCTCTCTCATGCTGAGACAGACAGAACAAAGCCTCTCCAGGCTGCTCTCCAAGGACACCCAGCCCGTCCTAGGCCCAAAATGTGTAACCCAGCATCTTGAGAAGGGGGGCAAGCTGAGGGGAAATTACATCATTAGCTAAAGTTTAATTGGTGAAATTGGGTTGAGATGCAAATGGATCAAACCTATAAAAGTGTGAAGAACTCGTGACTCGGGGTCCATCTTGGGTGTAGCCTTTGGCCTGCCCAGGGTGTGCCTCTGAAGGCCTTCCAAATAAATATCCACCTTTATTCCCTTACTCCTGTCAGTCTCTGTTTCTAGGTTGGCCTCTTTAGGCATCAGGGGGACAAGCAGGTGTCCTTATCCCCTCTCACAAATTAGACAGAGCCAAACAAACCTCAGTCATGCATTGCTCCGCTTGTCACTGGGGGTGAGAGAGCAGCACAGCTGCTTTAGCCCCATCTTGCTCCAAAATGGGTGGTTTTTCCGGCAGAGACAGAGAACAGGCAGTACCCAGTGAGTGCAGAAGCACTGTGTGAATGGTGGGAGCTGCAAGCAAACCATTGAGGGTGGGTTTGTGTCACATCCTCAGGGTGGTCAGTGCCCGTGGGGCAGCAGTGTCCTCACGCCTGCTGCTTTCCTGTCCCGCAGATGCCGTGCTGGGGCCACCTGCGCTCTGTGCTGAAGCTGCTTTCCCGCAGAAAACGAATCCCAGCCAGCTCAGAGGGCTCCAGCCTCCGCCGCTGCCTCTCCACCGTGGATCTGGTTGCCTTGGGAGTGGGCAGCACGCTGGGGGCTGGTGTCTACGTCCTGGCAGGGGAGGTGGCCAAGACCAGCTCTGGCCCGAGCATCGTCCTTTCTTTCCTGGTTGCAGCTGTGGTGTCTGCCCTGGCTGGGCTGTGCTACGCCGAGTTTGGGGCCCGTGTGCCCCTGGCTGGCTCTGCCTATCTCTACAGCTACGTGACAGTGGGTGAGCTCTGGGCCTTCCTCGCTGGCTGGAACCTGCTGCTGTCCTACGTCATCGGTACAAGGCCCTCTCGATCCCTCCCACCACTGTGTTGGCGCCTTTGCTGGGTGTCCTTTGAGACCTCCCAGAACCACCAGAACACGGCCATCACCTCTCCCCAGGTACTGCCAGCGTTGCCCGGGCCTGGAGCGCTACCTTTGACCAGCTCCTTGGCAAGAAGATGGGGAGGTTTTTGGGTGCTCACGCAGCCATGAGCTCCGTGGGGCTGGCAGAGCACCCAGATGCCTTTGCCGCTGGCCTGGTGGTCCTGCTGGCAGGTAGGTGCCTCCCCCTGTGCCACCCTCCATCAGGTACGATGAGCTCCTCACCCCACCGTGGGCTCTTCAGGATGGTGCTGACCCCATCTGAGACTTTGCCATTTCCCTGAGCAAAGAATGGGGAATAGAAAGGGAATCTGGGGAAATCTGCAAGTTGTCCTGAATTTACCACAGGAGCCCCCCTTTTCCACCCTCCCCAGTGATGTCTACCCTGGTGTCATCCAGGGAGCTCATCCAGTTTTGATATTTTATTCTCCAGGGCTTCTTTCCTTTGGAGTGAAGGAGTCCACCATGGTCAACAAAGCCTTCACAGCTCTCAACGTGCTCGTGCTGCTCTTTGTCACAGTGAGTGGCTTCATCAAAGGCGACGTGAGCAACTGGAAGCTCAGGGAGGATGACCTGCCACGGGCAGCTGCCCACGAGGCTGGGTATGAGGGCTTCACTCTCCCCGTGCTGCCTTCAGAGTAGGATGGGGAATCCACCCCCCGGGGCTTTATGCCAGGAAATCTCACTTTCTCCATTTCTCCCCGTTGGCAATGTGTCAAACAGCCAAAGCCCTAAGCCCTGCTGGGTTGATGCTGAGGGTTGAGCAGGCTGGATGGACTGTTCAGCCTGACCCCAGCCTGGGATCCCATTGCACTGACCCCCCTGCACTGCCTGACTCTTCCTCCTCCTCCCAGGAACCAGTCCATGGCCCACAACACGACCAGTGCCTTTGGGGTGGGAGGCTTCATGCCCTATGGTTTCACTGGGACCTTGGCTGGAGCCTCTGCCTGTTTCTATGCCTTTGTTGGGTTTGACTGCATCGCTACCACAGGTGAGTGAGGTGGGGGTGCTGCTGGTGGGACCCCCCTGCAGGCTGGGGGGCTGTGACTGTCCCCACAGCCCTGGGAGCTGGTGTAAGGTTGGGAAACAGGCACATTCCCAGCTCTTGCTGCAGCCACCCTCTCCTGCCCATCCTAAGAGTTCCCGTGGAATGTCTGGGCTAATCCTGATGCAGAGACATTCTCTATCCCAATATCCCTGGGGCCCAGGAGGTTTAGTGGTCCTTGCTAGAAGGTCTCTGTGTCCTCTCTTGGGGGGATATAGGATCTGCTCTCCAGTCTGAGCTGGGCTCTTAGCATGCCATGCACATTAAATGAGCATCTGTTCCTACAGCTGAGCTTGTCCTCCCCAGGGGAAGAAGTGAGGGACCCGCAGAGATCCATCCCCATGGGCATCATCCTCTCCCTCCTCATCTGCTTCCTGGCGTACTCTGGGGTGTCTGCTGCCCTCACCCTGATGATGCCCTACTACCTGCTAGACACCATGAGCCCACTGCCAGTGGCTTTTGAGTACATTGGCTGGAGCAGTGCAAAGTACGCCGTGGCTGTGGGGTCACTGTGTGCCCTGACCACCAGGTGAGGGGCGTCCCCTGATGGCAGTTCTGTGGTTCAGAGCAAGGCACTGGAGCTGTAACACATCCAGGAGATATCCCCAACCCCTTCCTCCTGAATTCCTCCTTGCCTTTCCTGCTTGGCCAAAATCCCTTCCACACAAACCCTGGTGTTCCCAGCCTGGCCCTTCCTGATCAGGGAGAGCAGCCAAACCCCTTGGCGTGACACTGGAGGAAATGGTCGGGTGACACCGTGTCCACAGGAGTGGGCTGGGGTGTTCTGGCAAGCACAGGGCTCCTGGTGACTGCAGACATCTCTTCCCTGATAATGTCCCTCATCTGGTGGTGAGGAAGGTGATGATCTTGTCAGAATGCTCTTGAGAAGGTTATGGGACATACAGATGGATGGGAGTTCCCTTGGGAGCAAAAGGCAGGACAGCACACCCTGGATTCCTCCCCTCTTCTCCCTCATCTCCTTCCCTCTCTCGTGCAGCCTCCTGGGCTCCATGTTCCCCATGCCACGGATCCTGTACGCAATGGCTCGAGACGGGCTCCTCTTCAAACCTCTGGCCAAAGTTAGTCGCCGTCAGTGCCCGGTGGTGGCAACTCTGGTGTCTGGGGGAGTGGCAGGTGGGTGAGTGCTTGGGTTACCCTGAACCGTGAGCAGGGCTTGGTGGGTGTCCTCTTTCCCTGTCGCTTGTCTGCAGCTGTTGGAGCAATGTCCCTCCACCCAGGGACAGATCTCACAGTGGGCCAGGACCATTTGGCCTCGATGGGGTCCCAGACACTGGTGCAGCCTCTCTGCACTGCCAGGCAGGAGGATGCTTTGCACTAGTGACCAAAGCATCACCAGATTGTTGAGGTTCTGCTGCAGTGGGTCTCAGGGGGACATGGGGAGGTCAGGAGAGTATGACTGGGGTGGGCACAGCACTGCCAGCTCTGCTGGGAGCCTGAAAGGGCTTCTCTCCCCACAGCTCTCCTGGCCCTTCTCTTGGACCTGAAAGCCCTGGTTGACACCATGTCCATTGGCACACTGCTGGCCTACTCGATGGTGGCTGGCTGTGTGCTGCTGCTCAGGTGAGACTGCTGGGGACAGGGGACAGGGCTCACCCAGCTCCTGGTGTGGGCCATGCCCGGGACAAGGCTCTGGCCGGGGTGCACTGCAGGTGCAGGTTTGTGTGCAGTGACATCCAATGTCTGCTCCTCAGGTATCGGCCTGAAGCCAGCCCTTGGGACACTCCTGCGGGGAAGGTCCCAGCTGTGCAGCTCTGGTGGGATCACCTGCTCCGGCCGCCCCCCCATCCCACCCCGCGCTCCTCTGCTGTGGTGGTCTGGGCTCTGACAGCTGTAGGTGTGTCTGGGAATGATAGATGGGCTCCACAGGGAGCTGGCGTGGGGGGACCCATGGGGGACATCCCTGCTCTAGCAAAGGCTGTCAGGTTCCTGCCGAGTGAAAACCCCCCAGCAGCAGATGCAGGGGCTGCCTGGCTCCTTCCTGCCCTCACCGCACTGCCACACAGCTGGCTGCCCCAACGGGACCTCAGGAAACCTCCCGCTCCCTCTGCTTCCCTGGAGAGAAAAGCTAAACCCACCACGAGAAGCCACCCAGCTGTGTCCCCTGGTTGTCCTTTGTCCCACCATGGCAGCCTGGGAGAGGGATGGGCACAGCCCAGGGAAGCTGCCCTGACGCTGTGGTCCCTCTGCAGCCACCCTGGCCTGTGCCCTGAGCTGGGTGAGCGCTGCTGGGCTGCCCTGCCTGCGGGCTGGGGGTGCCTGGTGCATCACAGCTCTGGCCCTGCCTCTCCTGGGGATCCTGCTGGCAGCTCTCCTCATCTGGAGGCAGCCTCAGAGCCGGGACAAAGCATCCTTCATGGTGAGCACCCAGCCCAACCCGCGGGACGTGCCCAGGGAGAAGGACCTGGGGCACTGAGAGCAGGCAAGTGGTGCAGCCCTGTGGGGAAAGGGTGGCATTGGGGGGTGTTCCCTCAGCTTTAGGTCAGGCACATCTTTGCTGCATCCACATTAATAAGGTATGGCTGGAGGCAGCATGTAGCTCACGGGGTTTTCCACAGGGACCATGAGGGTTCTTCCCCCTTCACCTGATGGCTGAAGGGGCATCTCCCAGCTGAGCCCAGTGCGTGCTGGGGAATCAGACCTGCTCTTCAGTAAAAAGATACCTGGCCTTAACACCCTGGCACAGTTTTGTGAGTGTTTTGCTGTCTCCCACCTCAAATCCTGCAGTACCTCCTGCCCCAGTGCAGGACCTGTCAACCAAAACACCCTCCACAAGCATCCCTCTCCAGCACAGGCTGCAGTCCCAGCTTGGATCTCTGAGCCTCACAGCCAGGCTGGGCTTCCCCTTGCCTGTGGGCAACTAGCCAAAGCAGCAAAGAGCTGAGTTTAGCTGTGGAATTAACCCTTGTGCTCCCTGCAGGTTCCCTGCCTGCCCTTCCTGCCTGTCCTCAGCATCTCCATCAACACCGTGCTGATGGCTCGGCTCAGCGCGGCCGCCTGGCTGCGGTACCTGCTCTGGATGGCTGTGGGTAAGCACGGCCACTCACCAGGCACCAGAGCTGGCACCAGCCCCTCTGGGTGGAGCTTTGGTGGTTTGAGAGCCCGTGGCACTAATGCTGCTTGGAATAGTGGTGGGGAGGGAGGAGATGCTGATCTTTGATGTCCAGGGGTGGTGGGAGCACCGTGTCCTCTGATATGTGGCCCAAAGGAAGGGGCGAACACTTGGTGGCTGGGAGGGAAGGGAAACACTCCATACACACCCTATTCTGCCCTTTCCCAGGTTTCCTCATTTACTTTGGCTATGGGATCTGGCACAGCACTGAGAGCCACTGGCCCGAAGGGACTGGTCCCCAGGAGCTGCTGGGGAGCAGAGCCAGGGAAGTGGCCCTGGAGCCCCGTGGGACTGCCCTGTGCCCATCTGCTCCAGGGCAGTAAAAGGAGATGGCTTGTCCCTGAGTGCCTGGTTCAGGAAGCTCCTTGGTCTGTAGGGCCTGTCCCACAGAGGGGGCTGGCCCTGCCAGAGCTGCAGGAGCTGCTTCCCTGAGTCTGGTGAACCTCCCTGAGCAACCCGAATCCACACAGCGAGCCCCTGCAGAAGGAGTTCTGTTTGGAGAGGATAAAGCACACAGGTGTTTTTGCTGCTGTTACTGGGTTGTGGGTTTGGTTTTTTCCTTTGAAACCTTTCCCTGCAGCCCCCCACAGCCCCCTTGGCCTCGCTCCCACCCTGGTGCCTCAGCTGCTCACAATGGGGCAGAGGCTTCTCGTGCTGCCCTGACCCTCCATTTTGCCTGGGCACCCAGGCTGGGCTGACCTATCATTCCCCCCATGACTGCCAAGGTACTGCCTGCTCCAGGCTTTTCCCTCCTTACCATGGGCAAGTCCTTTTCTGCACTCATTTGTTCCTCCTCCTCAGTTCCCAGTGTCCCCTTTCCCAGAGCCAGGCACATTCCTCCAAGTCCCACACAGGATCTGCCTTTGGGGCAGTGGGATGTGGTACCAGGTGTCCAGAGCAGGATGCCAGACCACACCAGCCTCATGTCTCTTTGTCCAGAAATCCTGATCCCTTCAGCCACAACCAGGCAGGATTTGCTGGGACATCCCCTGCTTTGGTGCTACAGCACCTGGGGGATGCAGGGATGATGTGTGGAGCAGAGGGTGCCCCGGGGGGACATGGTTCTGACACAAGAGGCACCCCAATTTCCCCCTCTGGCCACCCCATGGAGGTGTGTGGGTAAGAGCTGGACCCCACATCCAAGTTGCTTTCCTGGCTGCCCGTTCAGCTGCTCTATTCCTGATAAGGGTCAGCACAAAGGACGGAAGTGGCTATTGCAGTGGCCCCGATGCCTTGGCAAGGCTGGGAGGGTCCGGGTCTGCCCTGTGCTGGGAGCCCATTGAAATGGATGAAAAGAGGGAAGGAGCAGGAAAACGGGGATCGGCCTTAAGGGCCTCATCTGGAGCTTCCTTGTTGAGTCTTTGTGGCGCCTGCTCCCCCCCTTCCCTTCTGCCCCCTGTGTGGGGTGTGGAGCACACAGCCCTGCTCTGGGATGGTCCTGCACCATTCCCCCAAACCAGACATGGGATTCCTGAGGCTGCTGCTTCTTCTTACGGATCTGTAATGGTTACAGCCAGCAGCACGTTGGCTGGTGCACACACACACACACACACACACATGTACAGCCCTGGCTAAACAGCCCTGGGGAGGGGACAGGCCTGTGACAGCTCTGGAGCAGTGACTCCCACCACACCCAGGGGAAAGTGCTTGTGTGCATCCAGCCCTGCCCCACAGCCGTGCTGGCAGCATCTTCCCCGACGGGGATGCACTGGCTCGAGCAGAGGGGTGTGACCTGCCAAAGCCTGGTACCCCCTGGGAGGATGCTCTGCTCCCTGCATGTGCAGATCCAGCCTCTATCCAGCTTTTGGGGAAGAAGATGGGCCTGGTGTGGTGCTGCTGATGAGCAGCAGGAACAAGGAGGGCTTGGGGTCTTCGTGGCAGTGAGCTGGGACATGCCTGGGCTGCAGGAGCAGTGCCTGGGAGACATTTGCTGAAGGAGGAGGAGGTGATGGGAATAGGAGGGCATGGCTGGGAGCCCTGCCTGGTGAGGTTAACACCATGTCCCCAGTGCCCTCCTCATCCTCCCGGTGCTTGTCCCCATCGTGTCCTAGTGGCCTCTTCGTCGTCCTCATGCCCTGGGCAGCACTGGTGCTGTTTATGCACAGAGCCAAGCGCTGGGTCAGATCCAGCCCAATGCAAGTCTGCGTGTCCTGGCTGACCCCTTTCACCCCCAGACAGCCCCTCACCAGAGGAAGGGGTGCAGGGACTGCGTGGGTGGGTGGCCAGGGTCCCTCTGCAGCCCCACACGGGCTGGAAATGCAGGCGTAAGTGTCCCGTGAAATGCTCCATCACTCCGGTCCATGGGGCGCCCCGAGGGCTCGGCCAGCCCGGAGCCCTGCCCCGACTGGGGGGCACTTGTGAGAGCAGCCCTGGGCTCCCAGGGCCGGAGGGGAGCCCCGGCAGTCCCCCGGCAGCGCTGTGCCGTCGGTGCTACGTGGCGATGAGGGGCACCTCGCCGGCAGCCATGGGGAAGGGGCTGCCCTCCCCCGCGTTGAGCACACGGTACAGCAGCTCCTCCTTCTCCCGGCGAGCCTGATCCCGCAGCTGCGCCTCCTTCTCCAGCGCTCCGCGGGCGGCCTGGAGCTCCTCGGACAGCTGCCTGCGGGCAGAGGGCACAAAGCACCCGGTGGCACCACAGGCTGCGGGGTGTTCCCGCACTGCCGCCTGTCCCCCCCGTCGGAGATGCCACCTGAGCACGGGGCGGGTGGGACCAGCACTTACCTCGCCATGACCAAGTGGTTCTGGATGCGAACTTGCAGGTCCTCGTTCTCCTGCTGGAGAGTTTTCACCTTCTCCTCCAGCAGAAGGTTCCTCTCCTCCTGGAAGAGGGGCATGAGGGTGAGGAGGGGGCTGGGAAGCACCTCTGAACCCCCTGCCACCCCATTTTGGGTGAAATGCTGGCCTGGTGGCATTGCTCCCACATCCCCTCCCCATGCCAAGAGAGGAAACAGGCTCCATCCACCTTCTCTCCAGCTGCAGTTTCTGGGCAGAATTCAGGTGTGTAGAAGAGCTGAAAAGAGGAAAGCCCACCTGTGACCCCCCCCTTTCAACCCACCACAGTCTGCAGGTGCAGCAGCTTCTTGTCCAGGCCGTGGATGTGCTCGTTCTTCATCTCGATGACGAAGTGCAGGCTCTCCAGCTCCTGCTCCCAGAAGGGGCTGGGGCTCCCGTGCTCCTGCAGGGCCATCACTTGTGTTCAAGGGACCTCAACGCCTCCCCGAGACAGGCTTTGCTCCCCCCTTCAGCTGTCCTGTGCTCCCCCCTGGTTCCAGCCCCGCCCTGCCAGGGTCCATCAGAGCAGCCCTGTGGCTTTGGGTCAGCACCCCACCGCAGGTCCCCTCCCTGACACCCTCCCTGCACCTGGATGTGCTTCTTGTAGTCTGTTCTCAAGAGTGACTCCTCCACCCGCTTCATCCTGTCCTGGAAGGATTTCAGCTGGGAATTCAGTGCCTGAATTGTCTCCTAGGAAAACCAGGGAAAAAGCAGAATAAGAGGTATCTGGGATTTCTTTCTGAGCCTGGGGACTGCTGGGCTGTGGTATGCAAATAATCTCAGGGCTGGAGGAGCTGACATGGTCCCCAAGCACACCAGGAACTGAGGTGGCCACTGAGGAACATGGGGCACCTTGGCAGAAGCAGCAGATGGTCCTCGAGCCCTTCACAAGCCCCCCCCCGCCAGGGATTTCTCTGCAGGTACCTGTAAGGCTGCTTCAGACCTGTGGTGGGACTCCACCAGCAGCAGCTTCTCCTGCTCATGTGCTCTTTGGAGCTCTGTGGGGGGACATGAGCTGAGTGTCACCAGTGTGGGGACATTGGGGCAGCAGGCCCCACCTGAGCCCCCCAGTGCTGGAGAGCAGGGGGCAGCACCCCCGTGGCCCCACAGGCGGCCAAAGGGGCACTGGCAGTAGTGGGGAGAGGGGAGGGGGCTGCAGAGAGCCCTGCTGCCCCGGCACTCACCTTGCAGGGCTTCCGTGTGCTCTCTCTTCAGGGCATCAAACTGCTCCTTCAGCTCCAGCTCTTTTCCCTTTTCCACCTGGGAAGCAGTCAGATGAGAAATCCCAGTGGAAGGGATGCAGAGTTTCACTGCTTTGGGCTTTCTCACCCTTTCCTAAACCCATCCTTCTCCCGAAAATGGGAGAGCCCAGCCCAGCACGTGCCAGGTCCATGATGACTGCCTGGGAAGTCCTGGCTGGTGGCACGCTCCATGGCCAGCTGCTGCCTCCAGCAGGACCAGCCTTTCCAACTGACCTGGATCTCATTGTCCTGGGAGATGCTCGCAGTGCCTGCCTGGCCAGCATCCCGCAGCCGCTCCTCCTCCTGGCCGTGGAGGAATCTCGCACTGTCCGTCCACCCTGGCAGTGCCGCCTTCTCCCCATCCTCAGGAAGCAGGGAGGCGTTGGCTGCAGGACAAACACAGCTGAAACAGCACTGGCTGCCTCCTGCTGTCTGGGCTGCCTGCACATCCTGGGCAGCTGAACCTGCCAATGTGATGGGCCAGGTTCAGCCCTGCCCTCTTCCCACAGGAGAAATACCTCCCTACATCTCCCTGGTCCAAATTAGCACTAATTGGGATGGTGCTGGCAGGCTTAGAGAGGACACAGAGCTGGTCAGGTCTCCTGTTCTGGGGATGACCTGTCTGACTAAGAGGATGGGATGCCACGGGCTCTAGGATGCCATTGACCCATCATCTCTGGGATGCCATTGACCCATCATCTCTGGGATGCCATCGGCTCTGGAATGCCCTCTTTGCCCTCCTGCACCCCCATGCACCGACATCATCCCCATCCTGCCTGGTGCCATGCTAGGGTCTCTCCACTGCTTCCTTAATATCATTCTGAGAAACCAAGGCGAGGGAAGAACATATTTTTTTCTCACCGTTCTCTGTCTTCAAGGCCGAGAGCTCCTGGGAAGCCGGACCCCTCTGCTGCTGGGCTTTTAGCTGTCTCTGGCAGAGAGAGAGGGAGCTGGAGCAGGGGGGAACAGAGAGGGGCAGGTGGCTGCAGGCAGAGAACACCCTGCACTGAGCCCGCATCAGCTCTGCTAAAGCACAGGTCCTCGGGGAGCGGTGGTCCCTCCCCAGCGCCCCGCCTTCTCCCAGCCCTGAGCACCCATGGGTGTGCATGTGCTGCCCATCAGGTGGCCTCAAGCTCACGCCACTTCCCTGCACCCCAGGCACTTCACCATGTAGCATTCAGCTGGAAAACCCAGGGGATGCTCACAACATCCCCCCGACAGGGTGCTGGTGCAAAATAGGCTCCAGCAGCAAAACATTTGGAGGGGGAGAGCAGGCAGCACTTGGCAGGGCTCCAGCTTCGGCACTCCCTTGCCACCCTCCTCCTGTCCTGGGATGCTCAGGTCAGTCTGGTCCCTGGCACCTTGCAGCCCCCAAACACACACCTCTCCCAGGGCCTTACACAGATGGGCTCTGACACAGCTGGAGCAGGAGTGAGAAATGAAAATAACCATAAATCAGAGGCGATACAGCCCCTGTGCAGGGCTGGCAGCAGGCGAGAGCTGGCGGCGGCCAAGCAATGACCTCAGGAGCGCAGGAATGCGCTGCACAGCCCCGCACTCCCGCGTGCTCCCACTGCTGCCACGGGGCTGAGATAACCCAGAGCCGGGAGCTGCCTCCAGCAACACAGCTCCGTGGGATGCCTTCCAGCCCTGCATGGGTTTAATTTAGGCACTTGGAGGGGAGAAGAGAAAAAAAAAAAAGGAGTGGATGTATTTTTATCAGTTGCTGAAAGATAGAAGCAAAGCTCGCAGGCTCTCACGGCTTGGCCTCGCTGGCACAGGGCAAATCTGGTCCCTGATGCCCATCACTGAGTTGTGCTTCTGGGCAGGGCACAGATGCCCCAGGGGTGAGAAAATTCACCTGCAGCCCTCGGCAGAGCTGCCCCTAAAAATACCGCTCCCCAAGGAAAGCTGCCGAGCTACCCGCGGGGAGCGGGGACGCGCTGTGCCGGCTGCTCCCCGGCTCGGCCCCGCGCACGGTGGCGCGGCCAAATACAGCCCGGATTAGGGAGCCTGGCTTGGGAAAAAAGCAAGGCAAAGCAAACAAGCGTCCCTGTCTCCGCCTCCCCTGCAGCCCCCCTTCTGGAGCTGGAGGGAGGCGCAGTTCCAGAGCGCAGGAGAACTCCAAGCCTCTGGGAAGCCACGGCTTTATCTTCCCTTCTATGGCATGAGCAGCCGCGGCGTTGAACGTGGCCCAGGCGAGGGGGCGAGGAGGCACCCGGCAGTCAGAGTGCACAGGGCTTGTTCTCCTGGTCCATACAGCTCACCCTGAAAGCTTGGGGTGCCCCGGGATGCTGCTGAACCCCGGCACACCTCACTGCAGAGGGTCCCCAGGGATCCCCGCCTGGCCCCTGACACACCTCATGCCGGTGTGCATCTCCCTGATATTTAACGTACCCATGTCCTCTGATGGGTTTTGAAGTTCGGGGACGGGGGGCAAGGGAACAGATGAATGAGACAGTCGAGGCTCTGCAATCCTGAGGGAGTCCCAAAAGGCCTCCTCCCCTCACCCCACACCCCATATCCTCCCTTTTTTTCACTGCAACAAAGCAAAGGCTGTGTAGGAGGACCCTCCTGACATAGGGGGGTGACACAGATCTCGAGGGTTTAGGATGATCTCAGCAGATCTGAGAGCAGGATGCTGTTACCACCTCCAGGAGCGACCCCAAACCCCCAAACCAAACCACCTCTGCTGCACGTGTCCTGCTCACTGGCAAAAGTGATGCCCAAGGACAGAGAGCCCAGGGCTGGTCACTGCCATAGCACAGGCCATGTCCCCAGCACGGACCCAGGGAATCCTCACCTCTCCCCCACACCCCAAATCCAGCGGGATGGGGCCTCAGAGCCCCTCAGCCTCTAAGGGAAGATTATTTGACACACCTGCACTGAACTCAGAAATAGCTGAAGCGAGCAACAGGTTCACCAGCATCAACAGACAAATCTAAATACTTGCCCTGAGGCTATGAGTGAGGCACCTTCCTACCTCTAGGAGCAATTAAAATAGTGTCTAGAGCTGCACTCAATTGTCCTTTGGGATAAAAGCTCCACCTCTGGGGTGAAAAGCAAAATTTGGCTGAAAGCTCTGAAATATGGAGGGACTTTCCACTGCCACTTCCAGAGCAGCTTTATGGCACCCGAGCCTCTGCTATCGCCTGGTGCGCTTTGGAGAGCTGGAAAATTATCCTGGAATCCACTGTGTGTGGAAGGAGCAGGTTGGGAATTGCTCCAGCTGGAACAGCTTTGGCTAGGGGAAGAAGCAGCCTGATACATCCTGCAGGTGGTGGCCATCCACAGTGCAGCTTATCCTGTAAAGTCTTGGAAACCTCTGCCAGAAATACCTTCCAGCTATGAAAAAACCAAAAGGATCTACATTCTTAAAACTAAATATTTCTAATAGTCTGGAGCAGAACTGTTTATAGATGGATTAACAGGGATTTCCAACAGGACCTGAGTCATCTCCAAGGGTGCTGGGGCAGGGAGCGCCAGTGCAGAGCAGCTGGCACAGTGTGGGCAGCCAAGGTGGCTGCAGCCTCTGCTTCAGCTCGTAGCGTGAGGTGGGGTTTTGGACTGTGTTTTTCTTCCTCTTTTCCTGTTTTACAAGTACATTAAGCAATTGAACCATGCAACCTAGCAAAGGAAATCACAAAGAGGCAGGAAATGAGTATTTAAATCCTGACTCTGCTGCTGGGGAGGAGGTTTTGCTTTGCGGCTGTGGAGAAGGGGGCCAGGATTTGGTCCATGACTGTAACACCTCCCAGGACCTGCAGCAGATGCTCAGTGCTGCCAGAGTAATGCTGGCACAGGTCTGTGGGACCTGGCTTAACCCTGCTGCTGTCTTGCCTCCAGTGATGGTGATGGTTGTGTTAGGAGGTGATTATCACCTCTCTTACAGTCAGATCTGTGCCGCAGACCATAGGCAAACACTTCACAGTGTTGACAGTCCCGAGTTTTGCATTCTGACCCTTCCCTGACTCCTGGTGCTACATACAGTTCCTAGCTCTTCAAAATAAATTCACCCCAGCCCTGGAAGGCGGCCAAACCTCAGTCCTGATCTTTTGGGAAGGCAACTTGGCCTCTCTCACGCCAGGAGCGTGACCAAAGCGCGAGCGGTGACCGTGAGTGGCCAAGCAGGGGTGGATGGAGCTGAAGGGGAAGGAAACCCCAGGGACAGCGCCCGCGGCTCAGGGCTGGGTTCTCTCTGTGCCTCCTTTATCACGGCGCTGCCCGCAGACTGGTGCCAGGGAAGGATGAGGCTGCCAAGGCGCCTCCCCCGGGGCACACAGTGGCTCCTGGAATGTCATCCACTCACCAGACCCAGCCCAGCACCAGCTCTTCAAGGTCACCTCAAACCTGGGACTGGCCTCAAAAGCCTCTGCAGCCCCCAGCCCCATGACCGTCCCCAACCCCATGACCTGCACGTGGCTTCTGGCTGGGCTTGCTGCTGGGGTTTGAAGTCTCCCCCAACCCCAAGTAACCCCAAGGGACCAGCTCTGCAAGTCCACCCATCAGCAGTGGGAGGTGAAGGTCTCCCATCCTGCCTTTTGGCACTCTGGACACAAGAACATGAGCAGGAATGGCCCCATGCCTGCCTTTATGCCTTTTAGCCATAACAGGGATTTTAGGTGCTACTTTCAGAATTACTTTCAGCGGCAGCAGCAGGGCTGTTTTTTGGGTAATGACTGTTGGTGGGCAGTGACACAGGGCTGAGCAGAGCAGCTCGAGAGCAGGCAAGTGCAGGAAGGGAAACGTCTGCACGCAAATGACAAATTTCCGTGTTTCGGTAAACGTGGGGCTCTCAATACCTGGGGCCTCGGGGCTGCTGTTTCTCCCTGTCCTATGCCCGTTCTTAAGAGCTCTCAGAGTCACAAGCCAGCCCAGAAGTGTCTGATCTTATGACATAGCAAAGAGTGGGATTTTTTCCATGATGTGGAGAAGCGACCAAGCCTGCAAGTGCTGTAAATAAAGGCACTTGTTGGCTGTAGGGCTGTGTGAGCTCTGTGCCTGCTCCCCCTCACATCCAGCAGTGGGTTCTGTAGTCCTGGGCAGCCAGGCTCTCACAACTGGATCTGCTGGGGGCACGGCAGCACCACGGGGCCTTTCTGCCTTCCCTCCTTCCCCTGCCACCCTTCAGTGATCACAGCACCCAACACCAGTAAGCACAGCACATCTGATAGCACAAACATCTCCCGAGGTCAGTGGTGCGGCACTGGGGCAGCATGAGCACATCGAATAGTAACAAAAATAACAATAATAATGATACTAAAAATCAGCAGACAATTTCAGACCTCGCGGAAGAGCTCTTCAGCACAGAGCAACATGCTGAGATCTGAGGGGGACTCAGAGTGTTCCCCTACAGGAGTGATGCCTTCAGCACAAGGGGACACAACCTTTGGGACAAGGGAGGATGCCGTGGGAGGCTGGCAGAAGTCTCGCTGGGGGAACCCATCCCTGTCTTCTATGGGACTAGCATTTCCAACAGGCGTTGTCATCCCAGATGCTGCATCACCCCTAATTCCCGTGATGTGGGGGTGAGGCTGGAGGCGTGCAGGAGGGTGCAGGAGGATGCAGGAGGGCGGGTGGCTGCCAGCTCTCATTGTCCCCGCTGCCACCTCCCCCGCCACAATGCCGGTGGGGTCCCACGCAGCCGGGGACAGCCACACTGCCCGGCCCCACCACTCCCCGGGTAGGGAGGAACCCGCGCCGGGTGCCCCCAGCACCCCTCGTCCCCCGCAGTGCAAGCAGCACTCCCCGCAAACATCACCCCACGCGACCCCCAACTCCATCAAACCCCGACAGCGTGTACACTCGGTCCCACGAGAGCCCGACCCCACGGAGCCCCGACCCCGCGCGAACCCCGACCCCGAGCGAAGCCCAGCCCAAGCGCAGCCCAGCCCAGCCCAAAAGCCCCCGCAGCCGCTACCTCGGCACCGACGGGGCAGCAGCGCAGGGCGCTGCCGGTGCAGCCCATGGAGCCCTGGCGGGACCCGCTCAGCCGCGGGGCGCGGGGCGCGGCATCCCCCGGCGAGCGGCACCGGGCGGGACGGGACGGGACGGGATGAGCCGCCCCAGCTGGCAGCCAGAAAAAAATAATTAAAAAAAAAAGTAATAAAAAAGTCCGGCAGCTGCTGACAGGCAGCGCCGGGAGAGGGTGCTCTGCACCCCCGAGCCGCGGGCAGGGCCCCCGGCCGCAGCTTGCCCGCCCCCGGGGCTGGCCCTGGGCCCCCTCCACCCCGGGGTGTCCCCGCCCTGGGCCGGGGTGCTTCTGTCCCTGGGGTCCCCTGCACTGAGGATGCTCTGTTCTGGGTGTGGGGTAAGGAGAGCAGGACCCCTGCACTGGAGGTGTCCTCTCCTGGGTGAGGAGAAAGGGGAGCAGCACCCCTGCACCAGAGCTGGGGTGGGAGCAGGACCCTCAGCACCAGCTGCTCAAGGGGCTTCCACTGCTGAACCCACCCCAGCCCCCTCAGGAGAAGGCATGAGAGTGAGAAAGCAGAATCCATCTGGCTTTTGCCATCACCCCATCAAGTTTCACCTTGTGTGGGGGTAGTTGAGGAAAAGTGGTGGGTTTGGGGTCTTTTTCCTGGCAGGAGCTCTGCTCTGGGGGTCGTTGTGCTGGGTGGAAAGGGCTTTCGGTGTGATCCATACTGCCTGAGGGACTGCATCCTGGCAACCTTTCTCTTGAGCATCCCAAACACCCCAAATGCTGGGATTGGAGCCAGGGTGCCCTTTTCCAGGAGGAAATCCTACACTTTGGAAATGGGTCCTGAACACATAGGGAAATACACAGATGTGAGAGTGTCGCATCTAAAAACTAATGTCAGGAAAGGCAGGTTCTTCCAAATGTTTTGATTTTGATGGTTTTTTTAAAATGCTTTTCTAAAATTACCTTTTTACACATTTCTGAATGACCACACATTTCGACCTGAAAACCCATTGGTGCTCCCCAGAACTGCTGAAATAGGAGTGTTTGAACCTGGTCATGAGGCCGTGCCTGTATGGAAACATCGCAAGTTTTTGTCAACAAGTTTCTATTCTGACATTTTCCAAATATCCCCTGGGAGAAGTCCAAGCAGCCTGCGGCTCTGGGGATGCCAACCCCTTGGCATTTCGCCTGGGCGGCGAGGGAGTGGAGGTGCCTGGTCGTCCTGTCACGTTCGACTTGGAGGTGTTTTTCTTGCCCTGGTAACCCTGGGACGGGGGAAATTGTGAAACACCACTTGGATGGGAGGGTGGGGAAGGCGAGGGGCAGGCCCACGCCGCCCCAAGTCTCCCGGGGACTGGTGGGACCAGTTGCCTGCATCCTCTGGGGTGGGTGCTGCTTAACCTGAGTGAAATTTTGTGAGTCACAACAGCTACTGGCATGAGCTCCCACTGCTCAGAAACCAGCTCAGAAACCACCGAGAGTGTCTCAGTTCTTATCTCTCCCAACACTTCAGAGTTCGGCAAGTCTCCTTCCCTGCATGAGAGCACTTATTTGGGCTGAGCAGATCGTTTGCGGGATAAAAAGCTCTGCCAGTGCAAGGTACTGGTCTCCACCTCTCCCGGGTTAATTAAAAATCCCGGTCCAGACTTTAGAGACTGAAGGCCTTCAGGGGCAAGCACAAAGCACATGCCGATTTCCAGGCTGAATTTGCATCGCTGGGGCCGTGGCTGCAAAGAGAAGCAACTGTGTGGGCAGCTGACGAGGATCCTGTCCAGCTGCCATCACGTCTTGCTGGTGCATGAAGGTTTAGGAGTTTGCACATGTGCTTGTGGAAATTTCTGCTTTTAACTGTGGGGTGCCAAGGGGGTGCTCTGACATGCCCCCATGCCACAAAGTGGGGCTCCAGGTAGGGTTTCTCTTGACAATGGTGCAGAAAAAACAGAGTTTGGTCACATCAGGCTGAGCCACTGAGCCAGCAGAGCAGAACTGAGTTTGAGGATGGGCCTGTGCAGCGAGGCCAGCCCCAGCACCCTGATCCCGAGCCTCTGCTGCAGGCTCTGGTGTGACAACCCTGTGCTTCTAGAGATCGCTGACTTTTGGAGGCAGGGCTGCCCAGGCCACGTTACATCCTTCCTTCAGCCTGTGGGGGCATCTGTGAGGCTGTCTGCCAAAAGCCCTGCCTGTGCTACCTCAAAGGTCTCTTATTTTAGCTTGATTTTAGCAATTCCTCACTTTCTCCAATCTTTCCTGTGGAGACTGCATGGGATGTGTGCCTGCTGGACAGGTCTTTCATCTCAGCCCTGCTTTATCCCCCTCTGCCGCAATACTCTGAAAACTTGCTCCCTTTTGAGGGCAGCATTTGAACATCCAGAAACTGCAAAGCAGGAGCTTTCCCTGTCATTGCAGAGGTAACCAGAGCACCCCGGGGATCTGAGGAGCACAGGGGCCTGGAGGCTGCACGTAGCAGCCTGGAGACAAAGGGGACTGTGGCAGCGAGGGGATTCCTGCCCGGGCAAGGACAGGACAGCAGAGGTGTAGTGGCCCCACCTGACGCAGCTTCAGCTTGTTTTGAAGTTTGCCCTAATGTCTTTTTTTGTTATCTCAATCTTTCCCCAGGAATGACAGCAGCTGGAGACATCCTCCAGGGTTTTGTCTAGAAAAGTGAGACGAGGAAGCTTTATCACATGCTCAGCTGAATTGCTGTAAGTGGGATAACAGCTGGAAAGTCGAGTTAATTTGTACCAATGGTCATTTAAAGTGTTTGCCAAAGCTTATGGATAAGAAAAGCATTTGTGCAAACTGTTTAAGTGTCTCTTGTGGCTCTCTCTCTGGTTCCAGCTGGTAAGGACTGGGCACAACAGGATGGGTACAAGGCAGTGTCAGTGCCAGCCCTGCATGGTCTGTTTGCAGAGTGGTTCTGTGAGTGCAGATGGGGTCATTCTTTTTTTTTTTGTTGTTTGTATATCTTATTTTCAGAAACCCAGTCTGGAAAAATAAAAAAAAAATAAAAGAAAATAGAGGATATTTGGAGGATATTTGGTGGATATTTTGCTGGAAAGTTTTTGGGTGATGAGCTGGCCTGTGGTGATGCCTGATGGGTCCTGGTAGAGCTGCAGGCCAGGCAGTGGAGAGACGGTGGTCATAGTTACACCCTTTGGCCCTGTTCATCATTTACAATCTGTTTGCTTTTGTAAATGAGAGGTAATGAAGTCCTGGCTGCTTTTCTTCAATGCAAATTGAAGGTGTTTAACCAAGTCTGCTGAGACCTCATGACTCGACTTTGCATGGGTGAGATAGCTCAAAAAACTGTTTGAAATGCAGAAGTTCTCACCTGTGTTGGAGTCCAAAAAAAGTCATAGGCTCCTTTAGTGGGGATTTAGGTCACACGTACTTCTGCCTTGAGGTAGTGCAACAGTTTCAAGTCATTCCTGTCCCTGCAAAAAGATGTGGGTTAACCTGTTCTCACAGTCTTTTATCCTCTTTTTTCCCCCATGGCAAAATGAAGTGGAAAAGGATGGGAATAGGGGAGTGAAACCTTCACCCACACCGGCTGTGAGAAGCAGAAAGCATGTGATGCCAGGGGCTCGAGGTGAGGGGCTCTGCTCCCCTCCCAGCCCCAAACACAATGCTCCGTCTGTGCCCGGGCCTCTCCCCATGCATCCCTATCCTTATCCCTGTCCTCCGGCTGCTCCAGGGCCTCAAAGTGAAAACTAATCCTAGGGGATAACTTTCCGCTCCGTTCCCGGGTGGGAGGAACGGGCTATTTATTCCTCACCCTAAGCCTCGGCAGTGGATCAGCGGCGCAGTTGTCGCTGCTGGTGCAGGGTGGGCAGCAGCATCCACCACATCCCCTGCCTGCTCCCACGCCCTGCCTGCACGCTCCCGCCCGGCCTCGCTGCTAAATAAGGACGAAAGGCTAAAAATAGAGCTGAGGCAGGGGTTTGGACAAGCCAGGCAACCCTTCCCGGGGCTGGGAGCAATACGGGGAGGCCAAGCAGTGTCCGCGTGCAAGGAGAGCGGAGCTGACTATGGGAAAGGGTCTCACAAGTGGATCCTGACCAAGCTGTGGCAGGGGGGGAGATCTGAGACCTGCCACACTTGTGTCCTGTGTGCTCAGTTGGCTCAGCCCCTTCCGCAGGATAAAAGCATCCGTCCACCAAAATATATGGGAAAATCCATGCTACTGTGCCATTCCTGATGGTGGGGTACCCGTGTGACCATTCCAGCATGATGGGGGTGCCTGGGGCAGCTCTGTCTGGAAAATGATCTGCAAAAGAGGGGGTAAGGGTGGAAGAGGGGGTGTTAAATCCAACATTTTGAATAGATGGGTGGTAGGGGTACTGTGGCAAACTGCACAGTCGGGGCTACCCGATGCCAGTGTCCCCTCCCCCCTGCTCATATACATCGGGTTCGAGGGTCTCAAATATCTGAAATATCTGAAATATCTCTGCTCTTCAGCTGCCACCTGCCTTGTGCCGAGCGCGGGGGGAGCGTGGGGGTCCCGGGTACTGACCAGAGGGTACCGACCCTCGCACCACCGGGGCACCCCCGAGTGGGACGTGAGGAGAGCCGCAGCCCTGGGTGGAGGGGTGGGTGGTGGGGAGATGGTCGTGTCTCCCCCATCGGAGCGGGGTGATGTGTGTGCTCCGGAGTGGTGGGTGCAGCTCCCCGCTCCCCCCCGCTCCAAGTGCCGGCTCTGGGAGCTTGGGAAAGCGCCGCTTCCCGTCCCAGCATCCCTGCGAGTCCAGTCCTGCGCTTGGCAGCAAAACCGGGGAAGGGAGGGGAAAAAAAAGAAAGCAAAAGGGGAAGGGAAAATGTGAGCGTCCTCGGGCGAGGGAGGGGAATCGCGCGGTGGGCCGGGCTCGGAGAGAGGGCTCGTCCCCTCGGCACGGGGCTTCTTAGACCCGCCGCTGCCAGACAGGTCCCGCCGCGGTCCCTGCCCGCCGCTCGCGTCTCCACCGCTCGGAGCAGCTCCCCGGCCCCATCCCGGACCGCTCCCGGCGCATTCCCCGAGGATGCTGTGCGCGGGGCTGGCGCTGGCGCTGTGCGCGCTGCAGCTCGTCCCGGCCGCGCTCGCCGGGCCGCAGCCGCAGCTGCTGGTGGAGCGCAGCGGGGCCCGGCGGCTCAGCAAGGTGAGGAGGGACCCCGCACCCCGCATCTCTCGGGCACGGACGGGGCTGCCGGGGGGGCTCGGCGAGGCGGAGAGGGGGAAGACTCCGTCATCCCCTTGGGATTTCAGGAGACCGGGAGCATTTCCTGCCCCGGCAGGGTGGAAGGTCGCTGGTGGGTGCGTGTTTGTGGTTGGGCAGGGGAGTGGGGTCCATGGACCCCTAGGGACCCCGCAGCCCCCGCGCTGGGGAGCAGTGCTGGAGGCTGGGGTGAGCTCGGAGCAGGAGGGATCGAGTGTTTACGAACACTTCTCAACGCAGAAACCCAGCGGCCTCGTCCATCGGCTGAGCGTCTCCCGGCTCTCACTTTTGCAGCTCTATGAGTCTTTTCCAGCCCAGGTTCTGCTTCCCTATTCCCACGGAGTGCTGGGCCGGGCTCCTTAACACGCGCTGATTAAGATACAGCCAATTACCACGTGTTACTCTCACGCGGTGTGGAGGGAAATATCGCAATTTATTTTCCAGGAAATCTGCGCTTGCCCGAGGGATGGAGGAACCGGTTGGGAAGGCTGGACGGGGGCTCGGCGGGCAGCAGTCTGCAGCCACCTACCAATGTTCAGCTCCCTGGAGCCCCTTTGCCTGCAGACTCTGGGGCTGGGGGCTCCCAGCTCTTGCGCAGTGTCGGGATGCAGCCTGCCCGTGTCCCGGCTTGTCCTGAGCGCTGTGTCCTGCCCTGGGCTGCTCCCGGCGGGCGAGCGGGATGGTGGAACGGGCTGCTCAGCTGCGTGGGCTGCGCTGTGCCCTCTGGGGCTGCCGTGTGGCACCAGGCAATACAGCCTCCACCGGTTCTGCGGCTGCGAGCAGGCTGGGAGAGCCCCACGTCATGGCATGGGGACACGGGCTGCTCCGGCCAAACCTGCTCGGGGAGGGAACCGAGGCTGGTCTCTTTGCCACTCGCCTCTGGCAGGCTCCGAGGTGGCTGTTGCAGGCAAGTGCTGCTATCCCTCCACCTTTGAATCGGAGCGTCTTTACTGGTGGTGGCTGGACAGGTTGGTGGGACTTGTAGGAAACAGGGGAGATGTCCCAGCATGGCTCTTAACTCAGACAGGACACATAAGTGATGTCCCCCATTCGGGTGACATCTCCTTACATGTGGATTTTCATTATCCCAGAGGGCAATGCTGCTTCCCTGGCTCATTTGTACTCTGGATCAGGATTTGTACTCATTTGTAGCTCAGGATCAGGCCCCTGGGGTGTATCAGGAAGAGGATGAGCCTGGCTCATCTGGTCCTCGACTGTGATTTCCACTCCTATGTGGAACTAGGTGGCTGAAGCTGGTGGATGAGGGTTCGCAACAGCAGGGCTGCTCCTGGGTGAGGTGGGAGGCTGTGCCAACCCCACAGCCCCTCTCAGGGGATCCCCCCACACCCCTGCCCAGCATGCCCCTGGACAGCGCAGCCACCACCTGGTCCCAGCTTGCTCTGACCTGTCCCCACACACCTTGCTTGGTGCCGTTGGCATGAAGGATGCGTCTTGCCTTGGTCACATGTGAAGTGTTTGGAGGCAGAGCTGAGGCAAGGTTGGAAATTGCAGCCTGGTAATCCTCTTTGGGTGTAAAGTACATGCAGAGGCACACGGACAGAGGGTTTCTGCAATGTCCTCAGGCTCAGAGAGCTGGGAGTTCAAGAGTTGGCATTGGAGGGGGCTGAAGGTCATTTTCTAGTTCTTGTGAGCAGATGTTTGGCAGGGGTCAGAGGTGCAGATCTGGATAAACCGCCTGCAAACACAAGGCAGGGCTTGCCCTGTCTCTAACTCCTCCTGTCACTTGGTACTGCAGGTTGGTGGCTTTGCCTGGGAGAACTGTGGTGACAAGAGGGACCCCGTGGTGCTGCAGAGCCTCTCTGTGGCGCCTGACCCCATCAGCATCCCGGGGAGCCTGCGTGTCAGCGCGGCTGTCAAGAGTGGCAAGAGCATGGGTTCCCCTCTGAAGGTAAGTGCCAGATGTGCCTCTGTGTGGTGAGGGTAGAGCTTCCCCAAACCACCGACAGCTGGGAAATGCCTGTTTCTGGGTACAGGAGTGAGCAGCCCTTGGGGAGCGAGGTGCAGAGAGGTGCAGGGCTGAGCACACAGGGCTCTGTAAGCCGGAACAGGACAGTGGGAATGGGGAGAGCTGTGGTGGGAGCAGACAGTTCAGCGGGAGCCTCCCAGCCTTGTCCCTAGGACAGAAACCACCTGAGTTCTCTCATGTCCCGGGGATGTAATGGCTTCAGGAGGGAAGCGAAACCTAGGTGCTGTGGGTGCTCCTGGAGGTCACTGCAGCACTTGTTTTTCAGCAGCCAACCCGGCTGCTCCTTCCAAGGACATGCCATGGCACTGCTCTGGGAGCCTTGGGCCATGCCAGCTGCCCTGCACCACTTTTTGGGAAGTTTTTGGAATGAGACAGAACATGTTTGTTTGTCCAGTGTGTGTGGGCTGTATTGAGCAACGCTATGGTGCCTGTTTGGGCCTGGGACTGTGGGGCGAGTACTGGAGGAGTGTGGAGCCAGAGCTGCAGGATGGGAGCACCCTATTTTGGGACAGGCAGAGGAGAGGGGAAGGAGGTGGGGGTGTGAGGTGTTGGGAGGTATTAGCTTAAGGGGTCAAGCTGAGGTTGGAGGAAGAGAAACTGCAGGTTGAGAGGAACTGAAAGCAGGAGGGGGAGGCAGGAGGGCGTTCAGTGACCACATGGACACCCCAAAGATCGCATGATCGGGAGCTGAGGGAGTTGGCTGGTGAGGAGCTGTGGGTGCCCGTGCAGGTTGTACTGGTGCTGAACACCTTCCCTCCAGGCAGCGCTGGTGGTAGAGAAGGCGCTGGGTGACCTCTGGATCCAGCTGCCCTGCATCGACCAGCTGGGCAGCTGCACCTACGATGACGTCTGCAGCATGCTGGATGAACTCATCCCACCTGGCACGCCCTGCCCGGAGCCCCTGCTGACCTACGGCATCCCCTGCCACTGCCCCTTCAAAGCGGTACGGCCGAGCCCCCGTGGTGACGCTGGCCAGTGGGTACCACTGTGCCCTTTGGCACTGGGCTGGGCTTTTGGTTGACCTCTTGCCTATCTGTCCCCTCTCCCTTTAGGGCTCCTACTCCCTGCCACCCAGTGACTTCGATGTGCCTGATGTGGAGCTCCCTTCCTGGATGACCAACGGCAACTACCGCGTCCGGGTGGTCGTCAGCAATGGCGGGGAGGAGCTCAGCTGTGTCAAACTGGCCTTCTCCCTGCACTCCCACTGAGGGGTGGGACACCGTCCCTCCTCTCCCCATCAGCTTGGTCCCCTGTCCCATCCCATTGAGTTGCACCCCATCCTGTCCCAACCCATCCTTGTGAGGTCCATCCCTCCTGCTGTCAGGAGGAGGCAGCCCCTGTCCCCATTCCCAGCGCTCCCTCCCCTGCTACACCCAGAAAGGCCCCTCTGGCTGTTCTGCTGTCCCCAAACCCATCCACCAGCGTGTCTCCTGGCCTGGACAGGGTGGCCTTGGAGCCTAACCCCAGCATGACCTGGGGTTGTTATTTTTTTATCCAGTTTCTTTTTTTTTTTCCTTAATCCTATCAGGGCAATTTTAGACAAAAACATTCCAGGGAAAAGCGGTATTTCTTGGAGCAGTCTGTGAGGATGAGGGAGTGTTTGGGAGTGCTGGGACAGGCTGAAGGGATGCAGCACCAGCTGCAGAGGGTGTCCCTGCTTTCCACCATCTCTGGCCAGAGCACGGGGCTGTTTTGCAGAAGTGCCCCCAAAGTGGCTGCAGGAGACCTCTCTTTGTGCAGCAGCTCTGGGTCTGCTGTTGCTGCATCCCTGTCCTGCATGGGGGACCAGCTTGGTGGCATGAGGCACCTGTGAAGGCCCCTCCTGTGGCAAACATCAGAAGCACAAGAGGACAGAAACCACCCGAGCCCCACATGAACATTCCCATTTAGGGGGGTCCAAGAGCTGGTGATGCTCCCAGCAGCAGAAGAGGTGGCTGGTTGATGGCTGTGCTTGCTCTAGAGGGGGACACAAGGCTGTGATGAGCTGCTGGGGCACAGCCTGCCTGAGGACCAGTCCCACTCATCTCATTTTTTCTCTGGGAGTGAGCCGAGGCAGGACGCTGCACTGGGACTCTCCTTCCGCTGTGCTGGCAGAGGCACCCAAACACAGAGCAGCGTCCTGAACATGGCATAACTGGGAGATGAGCATGAAGACGAGCAGCCTAGATCCTATTTGGGGGCCTCCTGACTGTGCCTGGGGACTGTGATGTGGGCAGGCAGCGTCCTTCCTGCTGCAGCTTCAGGCAGGGCGTGAGTCTGTCATCACTCCCCTGTGCCAGGTGCCACCAGCCAGCCACATCCCTTACTGTCCTTGCCTGCTTGTGTTATTTAGCCCCTTGATAGGGCTGGTCTTCTACAAGCACTTTATACGCCTTAACTGCTGCGGGTGTTCCTCCACCATGCAGATGTGCTCCCACTGCCTTTCTGTGCCCTCCACTTGCTTTGTTTCACCCTGTGGCTTTGCCTGGAGAAGCACTAACCCTCTGCCCCCGCTCCCCATCAGTGCCAGGGCAGCAACCTCCTTTTGGGCAGGTTCTGCATGTTCTTAATAAATCTTTTTACCAGGACGTGGAGCTGGTGCCTCTTGTTGCTGGGGGTGACCTGGAGGTGACATTTATTTCTCTGGGAATAGTGTGGATGTGGGTGTGAGCTGGGGGAGGTGGAGGTGGTGGGGTGGGGGCAGTGGCGGAGGATGCTGTGGCCAGAGCAGCTGACAGCCCTTAGGCCAGTTCCTGTGTGAGGGGCAGGGCAGGGATCTGCAAACGCGGCTTTCTGATGTGGGGACGCAGGGACACAGCCACGGCCCCGGGGGGCACAGCCCGTGCTGGGGGGCTTTGAGGGTGCCGCTCATCCTGGTGACCTTGTATAACCCTGACACCTGAATGGCTCTGCAGGCCTTGCCCAAGGACCAGCCCTGCTGCGGGGATCACAGAAGCACAGAATCAATTAACTCGAAGAAGACTCTGCGATCATCGAGTCCAACCTGTGACTGAACACCACCATGTAAACTAAACTACACCACAGTGCTGAGTGCCGTGTCCAGTCTTTCCTTAAACACCTCCAGGGATGGTGACTCCACCATCTCCCCGGGCAGCCCATTCCAATGTCTAATCACACTGTGAAGAAAGTCTTCCTAATGTCCAACCTAAACATCCTGTGCAGCTTAACACCATGTCCTCTTGTCATGTCGCTGGTTGCCTGGGAGCAGAGCCCGACGCCACCTGGCTTCACTCTCAGGGAGTTTTAGAGAGTGATAAAGCCACCCCCGAGCCGCCTCCAGGCCGAACAGCCTCAGCTCCCTCACCGTACTCGCGCTCCAGACCCTTCCCCAGCTCCATTCCC
>VWZT01004016.1:51822-158631 GCA_013397055.1 Pachycephala philippinensis
GGGCCGGGCGGTGCGGGGCGGCGGAGAGGTGCGGCACCGGCACCGGGACCGGGACCGGGACAGGGGCGCGACAGGCACCGGGGGGCTGCGCGTGGGGGCTGTCAGCCGCCTGTCAGCCGCCTGTCAGCGCGCGGCGTGCCCGGGGATGCGGGGGGCGCGGTGACCGCCGTGGATGCGCGGGGTCCCGGCAGTGCCGCCGTCCCGCGTGGGTGCTCGGCGCGGCTTGGGCGCGCTGACAGCGCTCGGGGTCCAGGGCATCGCTGTCAGCCCTCGTGCGCGGGCGGGGGCGCAGGGGCTGGGGGGCCTGGCCGCTGACATGGGTGCTGGGGGTCCCCGGCGGTGCTGGAGGCTGACATGGGTGTTCTGGGCAGTGCTGGCGATGCCCTGCGTGAAGGCTGGCGCCCCATGGGGATCCTCTCGGAGTGTCCGGGCAGTGCAGGGGGCACAGCCCCGCGGTGTGAGGTGCTGGGACGGGTGCGGCATGCTGTGAGGCACTGATGGGGTGCAGGGAGCCCCACACTCTGCGGGCTTCAGCCGTGCTGCTCTGTGGGGGTGCAAGGGGAGCTGGGCACCACAGCCTGGCTGGGGTGAGAGCTGTGGGGACTGGTGGGGTTTGTGCCCAGCCGCCTCCCTGCGGGGAGAAGCTGGGCTGTGGGGGCCAGGCCATGCTGTGAAATGCTGGAAAGGTGAATCTGGGGGTTCTCTGGAGCTGTGGGAGCACTGGGTAGCACAGGGACAAGAAGACTGATGCTGTGACTGGGAGGTGTTGAGCTGGCGTGGGCATGGTGGCCTGGGGAAGGGGCTTGCCCGTGGCCTCCCTGCAGGCAGGGCAGGGGGATCTGGCAGTGCTGGCTCTCCCTTGTGTCACGCTGAGATGGGTTATTACAAGCAGTACTTTGGAAATGAAGGATTCAACATGCATGATGGGAAGCAGCAGTGAGTTTTGCTGTGAAGCTCACTTTTCCGGAAGATTTCCTGATCTACACACAGCCCCAGCGCAGCTGGGGAGAGCTATCAGGGTCAGCAGCAAATCACATCTTGCTTTTGACTTCTGGCATGGGGCTGTCGCTGTAAGGGACAAATTGCTGTCACTACCTCCCAGCTTTCCTAATAGGATGAAGTTGCTCTTGTGTGTAGGTGGCAAAAAATGCACATGAAAGTGGCCTAGGAGTTGGGTTTTAAGTGGAAACCGAATGTGGATGTTCCTGTCTTTGCGTTTGCAATGACGAGGAAATGGCGTAGTGGGGCTTTGCTTTGGTTTGAAGTGTTTGTCGTGTGGATGAGACAAGTTTTGCAGCTTTTTCTCATTGGTTGCGGGAGAGTGGAGCGCTCGCTCCCTGCTGCTATGCAACCTTTAATCCAGACACAAGGCAGGCAAGTCACGATGAGTGCATTTCCCTGGCTCTTCAAAGCAAAAAGCAGACGGGCCTGCTTCAAGGGGGAAAAAAAATCCACAGGGAGTGATCAGGCAGAGTGATGTCACCATGTTGTGTTTATCTGGAAGACATTGCTGTGGGTACTTGGGGGGGTACCCATGCCCGACCCAGCCCTGCACCCCCTCTGCCCACTCTCCTTGCCCTCTGCCAGCCCGTGGTGCTTGGCAGAGCCTCCCAGGTCTCTCTCCTGCCCCTTGGGCCCATCACTGATGACAAATGGCTTCTAACGCTTTCCTTGTGTAAACTCCTGCTGCCGCTGTTCCCGGTCCCTGCCTCTCTGGATCACCCTGCCTGCGGCAGAACTGGTTCAGGACACGATTACGTGTCCCAGCTGCCAGGGAGGAGGCAGGGCAGGAGTGATGCATGTGCTGCCTTCGGCTCTGGAGTGCCTACCTGCCTGCCAGCCAGCTTCACTGCTGCTCCAGAGCCTGGTGCTCCATGGGACACACCGCTGCTTCCTGCTGCTGGTGTTGCCTGGTGCTGCAGGAAATACAGCATTGCTGTTGTGGCCTGGATAACTGCTCCAGAGCAGCTGGGATCTGGAGCATCCAGGGCTGAGGAAAAAACCCTTGATCCCTGCTACCCTTCTGATTGCCAAGCTGGACCCTCCCAGTGGTTGCAGCTGTTGGCTTGTTTTCCCTGTAGCAGCCAGGTTTGCAGAGCGGTGTTCTGGGGAGTGCCTGGGTGCTCTGGGGGTGAAGCAGTACCCTAGTGGCCTGGGCTGAGCATTCCCTGCACAGCCAGATGTGTTGGTCTGTGCTGAGGCTGCATCTGGCGGGCGCTCGCGTGACTCGGTGGATGCACGAGGAGCTCTGGCAGGAAACGAGACAGTTTTTTGCAGTAGTGACATTTCTCTGCTGCTTCCTCTTGCTCCCAGTTCTCCACCAGTGCTGGGGAGTGAGACGAGGAGCACCAGGATGCTGGGGCAGGGGTGGTGCCTGGGGCATGACAGCCCAGAGGAGCCGTGGGGCAGGGACTGGGTCACCAGTCTGTGGCGCAAGAGCCTTACACATAATTTCCCTGCCTCTGGTGCTCCTTCCCAGTGGGTGTTTGGGATACTGGGTGTGGCATGTGTGGGAATTGAACCAGCTGACTGTTTTCCAGACAAAGGCATGAGGTGTGTGTCCTTGGTGAGGTTTGTGCCGGTGCTCCTGGCTTGCTGGACACTGCTGGAGTTTCTGCTGGAGCAAGAGCTCCAGGCTGTGCAAGTTCCTCATCCTGGGAAGCACCTTTGTCCCATAGGCACCTCCTTGGCTGTGAAACCTTTAGGGCAGGTGTTTTGCTGTCAGCACATGGGCTGTGCTCCTCTCCGATGGGCGTATAATAATGTTTTTTTTTTTAATTCTCCTTAATAAAAAGTCTTCAATAAGGAAAAAAAAAAAAAAAGAAAAAAGAGAGAAGTTAGGAAACTTTCCTTTCCCTGGCAAGAGCAAGCTGTTCCCTTGCAGCACACTGTGTGCAAGTTAAAAGCAGTTACACTTTCCTGGCCCATCCAGTTGACAGCCCTAGTCCCGAGTGCCAGAGCAGGGGACACAGTGCCAGCATGTCCCCTCCTGCCCCACTGCCTGTGGTGTCACACTCGCCACCCTTTGAGCAGGGGTACGCAGCTCCCTTGTCTGACATGAAGTGGGTCACATCCGGGCTCTGCCTGCAGGATCATGACCCTGTTCTGTCTGGGTGTGCCCAAAACGTGGGCACGAGCCTGAAGGAAGAGCCAGTGGGAATGTGCCATGCACCTTTGACCTTAGGACATGCCAACTCCGTGATTGCTGGGGCGGGAGCATGCGGCCGTATAAAAGCCCCGGAGGAGACCTTGCTCTGGCAGTGCGGGCCGGGCTCTCTGCACAATGGCTGACCCCAAGGAGCCTGGGAATGGGGCTGTTGAGCTGGGCACCCCTAATGCCACTGCCCCCACAGGGACCATGTCCACCCGGCGCCTCCGCAGCGAGGACTACAATGACTACAGCTCCACGGACGTCACGCCAGAGGGGAGCCCTCCCGACGGCATGAATGGCTTCGCTCACCCTGAGTCCTACCAGCGCTTCGGGGAGACCAACGGGACAACGTGAGTGATGCTTCCCTCTTTCCTGGGCTGGCCCAGCACCGGGAAGGGTGGAGGAGGTCATGGTGGCTCCCTGCTGGCTTTGCTGGAGGATGCTGGAGCCGTGTGGTTTTATGGGGTGTTCTCCTGGGGGTGATGAGGGCAGAGCTGTGGTCCTGCATCTGCGGGGTGCTGGCACCAAGCGAGCAGCTGCCCCAGTGTTGCTCTTTGCTCTCTGGTGAAGCGGGGCTTGCTGGCAGTGGGCAGTGATTGATTCTTTTCCCAGTATTCCCCTGCTCCAGCTTGGTTTGATGGGGAGCTGTGGCAAGCAAACAGCGTGCCCAGATTCAGAGGATATGTGGGCATGTTGCAGCCATGTTCTGGGGCATCCTTGTGCCCAGGTGTGCAGAGGATGCTGTTTTTGCCTGACAGAGACTGATCCCTTCAACTCAGAGACTTCCTTGTGCAGCTCTGTGGAGTTGGGGAGGCAGTTGTGCTTGTGCTGGGTTTTGCCATTGGGATGGTTTTGCAAATGCCTACCCAAAATCTGTTCAGTCTTTGCCTTCACAACTAGCTCGGTCCCAGCTGGCTGAGCTGGGTTCAGGGGACAGGATCATGACCTCCATGTGCATTCCCTGCAGCAGTTCAGAGCTGCTGTGGCCCCTCAACAGGATAAGCTGTGTATGGTCTGGGCGTGGGCACCTGCTGACAGGCACCTCTGCATCTGCTCTCTCTCAGGTGGTACCAGACCCTGATCCATCTGCTGAAGGGGAATATTGGGACGGGGCTGCTGGGGCTGCCCCTGGCTGTGAAGAATGCCGGCATCCTGGTAAGGCAGCTCAGCCCTGCTGTGCTGGAGCTTGTGGGGCAGAGTGACCCTGGGGCACTGGGCAGCTCACATGGCCAGTGTTGGGGCTTGACTCCCTGCCCAGTCACCTCTTGGTGTTTGGTGACTTGAAGATGTTTGCACCCCAAGCTCTGTGGCTTTGTTTTGCTGCTGAGACTGTTCCTGCTGCTCGTGCATTGTTGCTGCCTGGTGTGGGGGAGTTCAGTGTGTGAGCTGGACCTGTGGTTTCCTCTGCTGGGGTCAGGCAGGACGCTGTGTCCAGGCCATGACCTCTTCATCACCTGCATAATAGGGATGTGTGAGATAGTTTGAAAAACAATTCTGGAAGCGCTTTGCTACGCCCAAACTGCCCCAACTTGCTTCTTTTGCATCATTCCCGCCAAGCTCATGGTGCTGTCAGGTTACTTGGTCCTGGGGGGCTGGTTCCTGGGAGCTGCACCAGAGCTCTGGTTCAGCCTCCAGCAGTGTTTGCACTCACCCAGCCCGTGGAGTTCTGTCTGGAAGTAGAAGGTACCGTGCAGCTCTGCCTTTGGCCGTCAGAGTGCAGCCTTCCCCCTCTCTTCCCTGCAGCTGGGTCCTCTGAGCCTGCTGGTGATGGGAATCGTGGCTGTGCACTGCATGGGTATCCTGGTGAAATGCGCCCATCACTTCTGCAACAGGTAAGGAACAACTCCCCTTTCGGCCCTGCAGCTCCTACAGTTCTTCCCTCTTGCCCAAAAAGCCCTGGGGTTTTTCTGAAGCCCCTTGGCAGCAAGCTGCCCATGTCAAAGGCTCACTTGGGAACTGCTCTGCTTTTTCACAGGAACTGTTTTCCTTTTAGTGTACCTGTTTGCCTTAGGAACTAGCAGACAGGGCTGATGTGATGACCCTTTTCCCTTCTCTGGACAGGTTCCAGAAGCAGTTTCTGGACTATGGAGGTGCCGTGATGTACGGGCTGGAGGCAAGCCCCAGTGCCTGCCTGAGGACACATGCCATCTGGGGAAGGTACTGCTCTCCTGCCTCAGGCAGGGACTTGTCTTTGAGCCCAGCATGTACTACAGCTGGGACAGAAGAGCCTCTGGTCACTGAGCTGTGTCAGCAGATAAGCACAAGTGACGAAAAATGCTGTTTGGCTCAGCTGCCCTGAGTGCTCAGTGTCCCCCAGAGGTAACGCTGAGGTCTTTGATCCAGTACTGTCCCCAGCCAGACATGACTTATAGTGAAGGAGTGGGATAACTAAGTCTCCACAGCATAACAAAGGGGTGAATAGGGTCTTGCAGTGCTGGCCCATCTTGCTAGACACGGAACATGTCCAGTTCTGTGGTCACGCCCTCTGGGTGTCCCACATTACATCACACAGATCATTGCACATCAGGGGATGGGAGCATTCACCTGTTCCTGTGTCCAGCAAGAGTTGTCTCCAGCTGTGACAATTCAGCAGCAGACTGGAGCTGCTAAACCCAAAAAAGAGACTTTTTTCCTGAGGCTGGTCCTGACCCTGTGGAAGGGATGGGAGGGGAAGATTGGAGAGTCTGAGATCTGCGAGGTTGGGTGGAGAAAAGGTCCTCTCTCCTGATCACAGAGAAGTGAGCTGGGTGTGCTCTGACCTGTACACGCCAACCTTGTGGAGAGCAGCATCACTGCAGTGTGCAAGTGCAACCCAAAGCAACCCAAGTGGTATTTTGGTATGATCTGGCTGACAGATAGTCTTCTTTTGCTTTTGCTTTCCAGGCGTATAGTGGGACTTTTCCTGATCATCACTCAGCTGGGTTTCTGCTGTGTGTACTTTGTCTTTCTGGCGGACAATCTGAAACAGGTTGGACTTACACCTCCTTCATGAGCAGGGGGGAGGTGAGAGGGTGTGAAGGTGTTTGTGTTGTTCTTAGCTCATGTGTCCTGTGCCCTGTTCTCCACCAAAGGTCTGGTTTCTGTAGGATATGCTGCTCAGAAAACTACCACTCCTCTGCCCAGAGACTTTGGAGGATTGGTCTTCCTGTTCAAACAGAGCAGGTTTTCCTGAGAATCTCTGATTTTGCAGAGGTGCTGGAGCTGTCTGTGTTGCCTAGGAGAAGTGGGGCCATTCCTAGTGAGGGAACAACAGGAAAGGGATGAAAGCAGAGGGACTGTGCCTTTTCTGTCCTCTCCCCCTCAGTTAATTGGTTTATTGCTGTCGATGGTAACGTGTGGGTCCCAGGACCTGCTGTGAACCTCTCTTCTCCTTTCCTTGGATCTGTTTGCATTCCAGTTTCTTTCCTCATCCTGTGGCTCTGGAGCTTAATTACATCTTTAGAGAAGGAGTTTCTTCCTGCCAGGCCTTGGGAGGAAATAAACAGAAACCCTGAACCGCTTGGCTGGCTCCTGTTCTGTGAGAAACTGGGAATAATGAGTCCTCATTCCCAGCCTCCACCAGCTCGGTGCCTTGCAGGCACTGCTCAGCTTTTTTTCCCCGTGTCCTCCTGCTCTGCTCTGCTCTTGCAGCAGTGGTCTGGTCATTGCCACCACGGCTGTGCCCTTTCTCAGCTCTTCAGTGATGGCCATCAGCTTCAGAGGGGGCTTCTGGGGAGCAAAGGGGGGTCCTGCCAGTGTGAGCCCCTTCGTCTGCTCCTGGAGCAGCAGCTGAGGAGATTCCTGTTGTGGGGTGCCAGGAGGAGTAAATGGGTCAGCACTGGTGATCTGATGCCACCAGCCCCAAGAGCAGGAGGAAGCAGGGTGTGTGCAGGGGCCAGGCTGCTGCTGACCCCCACCCCTGGGAACAGCCCGCCGTTCCACTTCAAGCTGGGCTTCTTTCTCCTCAGCCCCTCACAGCAAAGACTGAAGGCTGCCTCAAGGGAAATTTGCAAAAACCTGCAAATCCACACCATTTTTTCAGGCCACAGGTGGGAAACCCCTTGGCTTTAGTTTTGGAATTTTTTTGGCTGGGGAGAGGGGAGTGTTGCTTGTTTCTTTTTGTGGTGAGGAATAGCGTGTTAGGTGGGGAGTCATGGTGCAGGTGGGACCTCGGGCGACGTGCCACTGTGTTGGGCAGGGCTTTGGTTTGGAAAACGGCTTTGGAGCAAGCCGTGAAGAGGCAGGGCAGGCTGGGGCTTGAGCAGCACTGTCCCATGGGTGCGTGGCCCTGCCCTGCCCTCTCTCACAGAGGCTACTGGTTTACACAGAGTTCTTCAGCCTCTCCTCTGGGGCAGGACTTGCTCTGGAGCAGGTTAAATCAGTTTTCAGGCCGCTCTTTGCTGCAGTGACTGGACAGGACCTGGTACCTGAACCAGCTTAGTCATGGTTGTATTGGTGATTCAGTGAGCCCATTGGGAGGGATGGCTCAGCCACCCGGTTCCTGGGCCTGAGCTATCTCTAGAAGTGAGCACATGGCCTGGAGCGCCTTTGGAATGAAAGACCCCAAGGAAAGAATGATTTGTCATGAAGAAAGTGAACTTGGGGGCCAGCAGTAGTTTCCAGATGTCCTTGCACGTGAACAGGGTGCTAGGTGACTGAAGGACTGTGTGACTTAGATAACAACTTGGAGCAACAATAGGAAAAGGACCTTTGGAAATAGCAGTTAGTGCCTCTTTCCTCTCTTCTCAACTGGCCTCAGAGGCTGTGCAAACATGCAGCTTGTGCTCTCTGCCCTCTGTGTGCCTGGCTGCTGAGTCCTCCTGCTCGGTGAACCTGGGGTCGGGCAGGATTTGTTGTCCTGGCTCAGGTGCCATAGCCAGTCCCACCTCTGCCCCCTGCAAGATAACAGGGATTTGCTTCAGAACTATCTGAAAACACGTGTTGGTGTGGTTTTAATCAGCTAGCTGTGTTTGGAGTGAGCTCTTGGGGTGCTCTGACCCACCTGGGATGGGCTGCTAAGATCTGTGGCTTTTAGACCTGTGTGTTGGGGTTCACCAGGCCTTCCTGTGCTTCCCCAGGTTGTGTCTGCTGCAAACGGGACCACCAATGACTGCAGCTCGAACAGGACGGTGGTGATGACCCCCACCATGGACTCCCGGCTGTACATGCTTTCCCTCCTGCCCTTCGTGGTGCTGCTCACGTTCATCCAGAACCTCAAGGTCCTGTCCATCTTCTCCATGCTGGCCAACGTGGCCATGCTTGTCAGCCTTGTTGTGATCTACCAGTACATTGTCAGGGTACGTGTGTACTGCTCCCCTCTCTCATTTCTGTGCTGCCCCATGTTCTGGCAGGTGGAGGGAGCTCGGCAGTGGGATGTTTGGATGCTGTGGGGTGCTGCTTGCTCCTGTGGGCATGATGGTTCCCTCTGCTCCGCAGGGCTTTCCCTGCGGCATGGGGCTGTGACAGGGAGTGATGGGAACAGGCCACGTCTTCCCCGTCGTCCCTGTGTCTGAACTCTGCATGGGCTTTTTTCCAGGACATTCCTGATCCCAGAAACCTGCCTCTAGCAGCAGCATGGAAGACCTACCCTCTGTTCTTTGGCACCGCGATCTTTGCATTCGAAGGCATCGGCGTGGTAAGTCTGGGCGTGTGGCAGTGGGGCTGCTGCACAGGAGGCTCAGCCCTGCTCGGACTTGCTGCAGCACCTGCTCTGCTTTGCAGCTGCATTTGCAGCTGAACTTCCCTGACAATAGCCCAAATTCTGGATGATGCTGTTAGCTTTAGCTCCAGGCTGTCTCCTGGGTCAAACTCTGCTGCTTCCATCTGAGGCTGGAGGAGCACGTGCTCCAAACCTCAGGAGGTTGGTTGCTGCTTTAGAGGTGGCTTTATCTGGCAGTAGATTGAGAATCACACCAGCCTCTGCCTTGGGCTCTGCTGGCTGACCTGCAGGTGAGGAATTGTCCGGAGTCTTGTTACCAAGCTGGATCCTGAAGTTGCCTAAATGGGAGGCCAAAAAGCATGGCATGAAAAGATGTGATCCGTTCCTTCCCGCCCTGCTGCGGAGGCACCTACATCTCCCTTTGGCAGCCACGTGGCCCCAGCCTGCCCATGCAAATGGGCCTCTCATGCAAGATGCTGTAAATAGACCAACTGTGTCTGTGAAAAAAGCTGGGTGGGTGGGTGGAGAGCTTAATGACTCCCTAAGATGTTGTGGGTTGTTTCCGGGAGCTCCCTTCAAAGGAAGAAAAAATGTTTTCATCTCTTAATATAAGCTGGCTCTGTAAACACAGGGCTGGAGAGGGCCAAATCCATTACAGGAGGAGTGTTTACTGAATGCTATGCCCTGGGCAGAGGGTTCTTGCCAGCACTGAGGCACAAATGCTCTCTTCCTCGCATGACTTGGAGGTGAAGAAGCAAATAAAAGTTATTCCTGTCCTGCCTCCTCACCAGATCTGCCACTGTGTCTCTTCTTGAAATCAACACCACCCAAGGACAGCTATAAAAATACTTGCTGAAGGCTTATATTTAGTGTTAGTAGTATAGAGGTGAGAAATTTACCTCTGTCCTTCTTCTTTTTATTGTCCTGCTTGGTTGAAATCTGTCCAGACAAACTTGATAGCAGAGGAGAGTGTGTCTTGGTCTTTCTAGGATTTGCTGGGGAAAATAGGAGAGTGTAAAATAGTGAGCATGGCTGTGTTGTTTTGGGGTGCAGAATGTAATGCATCCAAGGTATGGGGTGGTTGGCATTGCCCCAAGACCCAGCACTGGGCACAGCTCCTGCCAAGGGCAGGGAGCAGGTCCCATTCTTGAGGCAGGCTCATGGGTGACCTGTTGGGAGGCTTCCTGTGCCGAGCCTGAAGGTCTCCAATGGGAGCACAGAAATCGGATCTCCAGTACAGTTTTTTTTTCAGCTGGATTTTCCAGGCTCCGTGTGTGACTATTCCATCCCCTGGCATGGAGGGCTGTACTTGGCCATGGAGCTGCCCCTCCAGCTTTTTGGGGCTGAGGGGTTTAGAGGAATGAGCAACCTGCTGCTCTGTCATCTTCCTTCTCCTCCTCCTCTTCTTCCAGGTGCTGCCTCTGGAAAACAAGATGAAGAACCCCCGGCAGTTCCCAGTCATCCTCTACGTGGGGATGACCACTGTCACCATCCTGTACATCAGCCTGAGTGTCCTGGGCTACCTGCGCTTCGGGGCAGACATTCAGGCCAGCATAACGCTCAACCTGCCCAACTGCTGGTGAGTCCCTGGGGAGTTGAAGGACTGGGGGGTCCCAGATAGGGAGGTGGGAGAGGGGATGGACGGGGACTCCTTAAAAGAACTAATCTGGGTGAGCATGAGGATAGCCGTATTTGCCAAGCTTCAAGGAGTGAGACAAGCATTGTCTGATGTAGGCTGGAAAAGGCTCATTGCTGCAGTGACTGAGCCTGGTCTTGGAGCTCAGGCTGCTTCATTGGGATCCCTGGTGGTCCCTGCCTGGGTAGGTGTAGCTGCTGCCTTTTTCTTGGAGCCTTGTGGCATCTTTTTGGTGCTCAGCAGTGCTCTGGCTGGCAGATGTTGAACACAAGCCCCATGCAGCTGTACCAGAACATCACTGAATTGTGCAAAACCTGCTTCTCATCCTCAAATGTGGCACAGGAGAAACTAATCCAAAGCTGGGAGCCCCCAGAAGGAGTGAGATGTGACGTCTCCACGTGTGGGTTGTGTTTCTTGTTTGCAGCCCTGGAGCTCAAACTCCCACTCCTGGGCTCCACATTGTGCCTGGATGTGGCTCATCTCGAGCCAATGCTTTGCCTGTGAGCACTGGTGCCATGAGGATACCCCTTCCTTCCGTGGGGGCTGAGCTCTGCAGCAGCCTCCCAGACTGTCTGTCCTCTGGGATCTGGTGAAGCCTCTTGAGATGCTCCAGTTGCTGTCTGGATCCCTGTAGCCTGACCCCATGCCTGGAGGGGTTGTTTCTCCTCTTGCCAGGGCTGGTGGCTGCTGCAGCAGCTGCCGAAGCTGTGTGCTGCTCTGTCTGGGGGGATGGGTGCCTACTCAGTGTCATGGCTCCAAATTCATCCCACAGGAGAAATGCAAGCAGTTCTCTTTGATGGTCTCTGCTAGCTTGAAAACCTGCAAGAGACCAGAGTGAGAACTGGAGCTGGGGGTGCCTGTCCTCCTCCCCAGCTCATCCTCTCTGCTCCTAGTAGCACCTCTCTCCATGCAGTGGTACTCACTGTCTCACTGTTGGAGTAAATTTGGGCGGGACTCAAGTTTTGAGTCACTGGGGCTTCCACATGCTGTCCTTGTAGACCTGCACAGCTGGGGCTCTGGAGACAGCAAAGATTTGACAAAAATAGAGCCTGGTTTCGCTTTAATTATTGCTGTGTGGGTTTCTTTTCAGTTTGAGTGCATGGATGTTCATTCATGCTGGGTCTGTGTAGTGACTGCACTGCAGGATGTTGGTGTTGGTGTGGTAGAAGATCCTGCTCCTGCTGAGAGCCTTGTCTTGTCCCCTGCAGGGGCTGGGAGCTCTGCCAGGTCCCTGCTCTCAGTGAGGAGGGATGGGGCTGGTGGAAAGATGTGCCTGTGTTGTAGGGAGGTCTGAGTCCCACCGTGCTGAGCACAGGAGGTGTGAATCCCGATGTGCCTGTGTTGTAGGGAGGTCTGAATCCCACCGTGCCAAGCACAGGAGGTGTGAATCCCTTCTGCTCAGTAAACTGAAGTACAGTGTGGAGGGGATGAGATGCTGCTACTTCTCCTGAAGGTGGAAAACAGGTCATTTCCAGTTTTGGGCTCTGCATGCCACAGCCTGCAATGACATCTGGTGACCTGAAATGTGCAAAGGGGCTTCTGCAGGGAATCTCAGCTCTGTTTGCCCTGAAGAATGGCATTCCTTTACAACAGGTCCTTAGAATGGGATTACTGTGACCTGCCAGGCTACAGAGAGAAGAATGCAAATGCCTGTTTCTAGGAGTAACCACACCTTCTGTCTTTTCTTAAAGTAAACTACTTTTCTGAAAGTAAAGTATTCTAAAGTTACTTGTCTGAAAGTAACCATAGGGTTTTTTGGATAGTGAGAAGAGAACAGCCCTTTGGAAGTAGCGCCTGGGGAAGCCTGGGCACGTGGCAGGGCTCCTGCTGGCAGCTGCAGGGAAGGTGTGCTGTGGTCCTTGTCACTCGGCTCGCAGGACACCTTGATGTCTGTGCATGTTGCCTCCTGGCAGAGCATTCAGTGAATGCTGGACTTGGAAATGGGTTATCTCGAGTAAGGGCTGTGATAATTGAGATAAAATCTTGACTACTGCTCCTGTGCATTAAACCATAGGTGTTGGGTGAAGACTTGCTCTTCAAATGAGTGTCTTGCCCATCCTGCCTTGCCCGTGAGTTTTCTTCTGGCAGTAAAAGGCTGGGCTGTAGGAGCTGGTCATAAAGGCTGTGGGTGAGAAGTCATGGGGTTTGCCTGCAGCCTGGGAGACAAGGCAAGATTGTGGTGGAGGTGCTGCAGCCTTCCTTGGTTGTAGCCATTGCCTGGAGGTCTCTGGAGCATATTTGGAGAACGTCTCGGGAATCGTTGAGTTACAGGGTGACTCAGGACTTTCCCAGTCTCGTTTTTCTGAAACCACAGCTTCCTCAAACAAGGAGTGTGTCAGTTCCCAGTGCCCAGGTCTAACCACAGTGTCCAAAATACTGTGTGCTGCTGTGCAGAAATCCTCCTTGGCTCCTCGGAAGGGTTGCCTCACTGCACCATCTGAAGGGTGAAGAAATGCTGTAGTGAGGGGGAAGCTGTTGGGTTGCATGTGGCCAGTTGAAGGTAGGTAACGACAGAGCTTACGGTCCCAGGAGGTTATTTCACTTCTTGCAGCCTTTTGGGGTGGCCTGGCATGGCAATCTGGCTGAAGCAGGCATTGCTGTGGTTGGCAGAGTGCCTGTCCAAGGCCCTGCATGGGCCCATGTTTTCCATGGATCGAGGGTAATGCTTGAATTCTTCCTCTTCTTGGAATTTAAAAAGCCCTTTGATCTTGTTGTTCTGGTTCCTGACCTGTGCAGGACAGGTACACAGCCTTCTTCTGTACTTTTTTTTAGTAACAGCTATTAATCTTGGATTGCCCTGGAGCACTTTATGGCTTTTATGGAATCACTTCCTTGGGAATACAGTGATAAGATATGCCAGCTATGGGTCGGTGTCTCAAGACTCCTGTGCACACGTGTGGCTGCATGGGCGCACTCTGGACTCGGGAGATAACTTTGTGTTCAGTTTGCCTGTGAGTGATTTGGGTTAGAGAGGACGCCGTGGGATCACTGGGTCCTCTCACCTGCTCACAGCAGGGCCAGCTTAAAAGTTGAATATCAGTAAGGAACGTGGTTCCCTACCAATCCAAGCCCTTCTTCTGGCCCTTAACCATCCTTTGGAGATGCAGCTCTGTCCCACTGCACCTGGCTCTTCTGCTGTGCAGCTTCAAGAACAGCCTGTTACTCTCTCCTCCATGCCCTCCTATTAGGCAGCTGAAGACATTAATAACATCCCCTTTTAACCTTCTCATCATGCTGAACGAGCCCAGGGCTTGCAGCCTCATTTTGTACATCATGCTCCAGCCCCAACCATCTTAGTAGCCTGCACTCAGCTTGCTCTGGTAGGTCAGTGTCCTGTCCTGGGAGTATCAGGACTGGACACAATACTCGAGATGCACAAGCCCCAACAAGAAAGTAATCCCTTAATCCCTATCCTTAACCTCCTGGCTATGCTTTTGCTAACAGCCTGGTTGTGATTGACCTTAGTCACTGCAGGGTCCTGCCACTGGCTCATGTTCAGTCGGCTGCCCACCAAGACCCCCAGGTCCTGTTCTCCTGGCCCCAGCCCTTCCCATGTGTGGGATTTTGTGTTTGCACTTGAGCTTTGCCTGTGACATCATGTTATTGCTCCAAGCTGTGTCAGCTATTTCCTTCAATTTGATCTCTCTTGGAATTTGCTGAGAATGTGCTCTGGGTCACTGAAAGCTCATCCAGGTCACTGATGAGGATATTTCCATGACTGCCCCTTGGCAAAGCCCTGTTTGCTGGTCACATTGTCCAGTATGTGCCTGGAAATGGATGCCAGGAGACCTTTACTCATACTCTTCTGGGGATTGAGGTGAGGGTGACTAGCCTGTAGCTTCCCTCATCCTTCTTGAAGGTGGATATTATTCTCCTCCTGAGGCAGCAGGACCTCTCCTGAGCACCCTGCTCTTTTGAAGATGATAAGGTGACTTCAGGCTCCTGTTTGCCACAGCCTTGAATACATCTAGTCTGGTCCCACAGACTTGTGTAACATTCCATTCACTTAGGTGATCGTAACTCCATCTGTGGGAAATGTTTGACTCTGCCATGATCTGCCACTAGTGTTCAAAGTTGTCTTGCATGGGAATGCTTGGATTTCTCTGATTTGAGGCTGTTGTAGCAGGTGGATGCTGATACCCAGTGTACAGAAGGGCACAGGCCCAAAAAAAAGGTAGAGGGAAGGCAGGGGCCAGATACACTCCTCAGCTTGGATCCACCCCGTATTTACCCAAGTGGTATGGCCAGGACCCACGTTTCCTGCTTGGTTAGCGTGTCTTGAGTTGGGGAAGGGTTCGGACCATATGTGAGGTAACCAGATGTTACTTCTCTTTTGGAGAGGCTTTTTCTACTGCTGGGAAGCTGAGGGCAGAGATGGGGCTGGGAGGTGCCTTTTGGTCACCTGGGACTGGCTCTGTCCTGCAGCCACACTGTATCACTGCACATCTGGGACATAGTGAGATCTGACTTGGGGTGAGCCCGAGGTGCTGTTCACAGCCTGTCTGCACTCTGCCTTCCTTCTGCTCAGCCCAAACTGCTCTTTTAACTGTCTTCCCCACAAACATGTATTATGCAGCATTCCAAAAATAGCTGCTCTTTTTTGTTTGATGGAGGAGGCTGAGTTGCCTGTTCACGTTGCTTTGCTTTTGGAACACTGTGATGTTCACCTTGCGTGGAAGCCCAGACTTATCCCAGCCTGGATATGTCCTCTTCCCCCTCCTCAGAAGCCAAGCAGTAGCTGGAATGTGTAATCATGGCTGCAGCTGATATGTGTCTTTGCTGTCTCTTGCTCAAGAAAGGTTCTTGTGAATTAAATGCATCACCCCTAATTTTCTAAGAGAGCGTTCAGGAGTGGAGACCACTGGCTCACAGAAGTCCTTGCAGATCATTCCCCTTCTGCTTTCTGCTGTTGATGTTGCAGGGGCTGGAGCAAGAGCCTGTCTCACTGTGTCCTTGTCCTTTGCAGGCTGTACCAAGCTGTCAAGCTGCTCTTCTCCTTTGGGATTTTCTTCACCTACGCCGTGCAGTTCTACGTACCTGCCGAGATCATCATCCCTCCCCTCGTGGCCCGGGTGTCGGAGCGCTGGGGCTGGCTGGTCAACCTGCTCCTCAGGGTGGCCCTGGTCTGTGTGACCTGTGAGTACAAACCACCTTGTCTGACTTTCCCTGTGAGGCTGTGGCACCTCCTTCCCCCTGAGCCTTCACCCCTCGCCCCAGCACCTCTGGCCCTGCTGCTCAAGCCCTCACAGCTGGCAGTCCCTGGGCCTGGCTAATGCAAGCCAGTGGGTCAAGGTGGCCTCCAAGGAGCAGCAGCTGTGGTCCTCTTCCCCCTCTGTGTGGGACCAGTCTTCTCAGTGGAGGAGGAGTAAACTGCATTGTTTCGAAGTGGCAGATCTCCATGGAGCCTTAGGCCTGGGATTGTCCTGATGGCAATTTTGTGGGACATCAAGTCCCACCAGGGTTTGCATGAAACACCCAGCACAGGGTTCAGTGCCAGGGCAGCCCAGAGCGGAGGCTGTTTTCTGTAGGCAGTGTGCAGCCAGGCTCCTCGTGCCTGTGTCATGGGGACACGACTGCAAAGGAGTCACTGACCATGAGGGATGGGGTGTTCTTGTGCCCACGCACTCACTGCAGCATGGAGCACAGCAGGAGACAACTGGCAGGGGTAGGTGACCCATAACCAGAGCCCTGTGCAGAGTGTGCTGCCAGGCAGGTGTGCCTGGAGCAGCCCCCCAGGGTCCCTTCCCTTCCTGGTGTGTGGTGCCTGTAGGGAGGTTCTAGTGGAACAGGCTCCTGGCTCGAGCCTGGCGGACCTTTGGGAAAGGTGTGGAGCAAATCAGGTGGTGTCTGATTTTGGCTGGCTTTTATTCCTGAGGACTAAATGCTTGCTGTTGTCAGCACAGCTGAGATGCTTGACTGAGCTCCCTGGCGTCCCCTGCTGAAATGGAGCTTTGCTCCATGGCTTGATGCTGTTGATGCACCAGAGCTGAGCATCAGGGACCTGGCCCCGCGTCCCAGCTGGCTTTGGTTTGGGTTTGAGAGGAGCGTGGTGCTTACTCAGGGGTGGTGGTGATGCCTAAAGAGGCCAACCTAGAAACAGAGACTAGACAGGAGTAAGGGAATAAAGGTGGATATTTATTTGAAAGTCCTTCAGAAGTACACCCTGGGCAGGCCAAAGGCTACACCCAAGATGGACCCTGAGTCACGAGTTCCTCACACTTTTATAGCTTTGGGCCATTTGCATCTCAACCCAATGTCACCAATTAAACTTTAGCTAATGATGTAATTTCCCCTCAGCTTGCCCCCCTTCTCAAGATGCTGGGTTACACATTTTGGGCCTAGGCCGGGCTGGGTGTCCTTGGAGAGCAGCCTGGAGAGGCTTTGTTATGTCTATCTTAGCATGAGAGAGCAGCAGCTCACAGGCTCCAGGACACTGCAGAGTTACACACTGGGAATGCAGCATTTGAAAAATATAAAAGCTAAAACGTAAGGCATCAGTGGAGCTGGCTGAGAGCAGAGTGCTGCTGTTTCTGGGCTCTCACTGATGATGGGCCAGAAGTGCTGTGTTAACAGAGGTGGGCAAGGCCCATCTCCTCTGTGCTGAGTTCCTGAAGCCTTCATGTCCTAGGAGGGTGCAGGGATGAAATCCTGCCATGCTGGGTGATGTGCTCTGGCCACTTCTGTTGCTGTGGGTGGACTTGGAGCCTGCTTGTGGCGTTGGGGCCTCTACTGAAGGGTGTTGGGCTGTGCCGAGCCAGGGAAGTGAAGTCTTGGAGAGATGGGATGGCTTTAGGCATTGGCAGTGGCTGTACCCTCTCATTTGGGGGTAGGGAGGCAGCAGAGTGTTGGTGGAAGGATGCTGGTTCCTTTGTACCTCCTCCCCTCACCCTTCCATGTAAGGGATCTCTGTGGCTGCTGCTGAGGATAAAAGCAATTAGGGGAGTTGAATGAATATTCATTGGATGATTGTGTGGCCGCACAACAAGCCCCCACCAGGGCTTTGGCTCCCAAAGAGAGGATGCAATCTGGTGTAGGGGTGTCTTTCAAGCTTAGACTTCAAAACCAGCACTTAAAACCCCTTTGAATTAATACCTGCAGAAATGAGACCGTTTCCCCGGAGGCTGAGGACTGCAGCTGCTGGTTCAAATCTGCTTGTTTTAGAGGGGAGTTAATAATTTTGTTTACTTTTGAGTCCAAAGAGCAGCGTAGGGTGGGCTGAGGATGCTGTTGGAGGGGAGCTGCTCTGCTCTCCTCAGAGGCTGCTGGAGCAGGGAGGCTGCTTGCAGCAGAGACCTGGCAGAGCACTCCTTTGGCTCTGTACAGGGCTGAGCACCAGGATAAACTGGCTCAGGACCTTTGTTGCTGTTTCCCTTGGTGAAGGGATGGTTTATCTCTAGGCTTATCTAGATGACAGCAGTGCTGCAGTGGTGGCACAGTCAATCTCCCAAGCCTTCCCTCTCCTGCAGTTCCATGGGTGATCTTTGGCTCAGGGAGGCTCCAACAGCCTCTCCTGCCTGTAGCTGATAGCCAGGGAGAGAACAAATCCCTCCAATAAGGAGCCCTGAGATGTCCCTTCTCCACAGAGGCTGCACCTGCCGTGGTTCTAGGTGTCTCCTCTTTCCAAGCAGAGCTTTAAAACAATAAACCAATTTCTTTCTCTTGGTCACTGGCTAAGCAGTGAAGCCTGCTTTGCTTGCAGAGGGTTCTCTTGTGTTGTGCAGAGCTCTGGTGACATCCCTCTGTCCTGTCCTGGCGCCCTGCAGGAGGAGGGGGAGAAGGAATATCCCGGAGCTCGAACTGCTAAGCTCAAGCTGTCAGGAGTCTCCCAGGGGGATTTTCCTTGGCTGCAGTTTTCACCTAACAAATGTTCTCCCCCGGGCTGTGCCGTGGGCGTGCTGCTGCTGGAGCAGCTCTAAACACATGCAAACCACACGGATTGATTTGGGGTGGGGGGAGATGCATTTTTCTTCCCATCTCCTGCTTTTATGGGGTTTCTGAGGCTTTATGGCTCCCCAGGTGTGGGGAGCAGAAGTGCTGGATCGCACAGGGGGGTCGGCAACGCTGGCAGCCAGCGGCACCCATCCTGCTCAGCCCTGGAGCTCGCTCAGGTGGTGCCCAGGGCGACAAAAAGGGTTGTTAATCCACCAGCTTAATTGCTTCTTGGGGAGGAGTTGCGGGAAAAACATGCAGCCTTGTCTTCTGTCGGGGAGGAGGGCAGAGGTGTGACTCAGCCAGTGGCATCCCTGGGTAGGGTTTTGCTTGCTTTGACACAGGGAGGAGCGTCTCTGCTGTCTGGGAGGTGGCAGCACTGATGTGTCCGTTCCTTCTTCAGGCGTGCTGGCCATCCTCATCCCGCGCCTGGACCTCGTCATCTCCCTGGTGGGCTCCGTCAGCAGCAGCGCCCTGGCTCTCATCTTCCCCCCGCTGCTGGAGATTGCCACCTACTACTCCGAGGGCATGCACCCCCTCGTCATCGCCAAGGACATCGCCATCAGCCTCTTCGGCTTCGTGGGCTTCGTGGTGGGCACCTACGAGGCGCTGGTGGAGCTGGTGGCACCCTCGGCCACCGTGGTGAACGCCACCACCATCCTGGTGCAGTGATGGTCCCCCCGCCCCGCCGGCCCCTCCGGCTGCCGAGCTGGGGCTGCACGGACACCGGGCACTGCTCTGCTGGGAACGGCCTCCCTCTCCTCTTGGGAAGCGTGGCGGGTTTGGTCTGTGGGAGGATGGGGCTGCCCGGCACCGTGGCTGCCTGGCTGCAGCAGGATCCTGCCCCGGGCTCTGTCTGGGAGGTGGGATCCAGGCTGGGGCAGTGCCTTCCCTGGGGGCTCTTAGGGCAGGGGGTAACAGCAAAACAGCCCCTCTGTAAATAGTCACTTTGAGAGGTGAGGAATCCCAGGGATGTAGATTTTATTTTATTATTTTTATTTTTTTAAATCCCAACCTTTCCATATTTCCCCTGTCCCTTTAGTCAGGGCAGGGAACAGGGACTACTCTTTTTTGTGCCAGTTTGTTTTTTTTTATTTTTTTTTTTCCCTGAGCACTTTATTTTTACAGCAACAGACAAACCTCAGCTCAGGTTAGAGAGCGTGGAGCTGCCTCCTCACTCCGGCCTTGTGGGGAGGAGAGTGGGCAGAGCCTGAGGTGCGGAGCATCCTGGGTCCCACAGCTCTCTCTCAGTGGGATCTCCAGCCATGAGCACCGGCTCCTGCAGTGCTCCAGCTCTGTTTCCAGCTACCTTGAGCAGGAAGTCTGAGCAGGCCCTGGAGCTGGGCACTGGGCACGGCACCTCCCTGGCCTGGGAGGGTTTGCTGAGCCCTGGCCCATGCTTTCAGTAGTGACACTCATTTATCCCCATCCAGCGCACAACCCAGTGCTTGGCTTTCAGAAGCTTTACACAACTGAGGCGTGTGGGGAGCAAAGAGGCTCTGCCATAACGAGGGGCTGAGCTGGTCCCCTTTGGGTGGGATGGGTGTCCCCAGGGGTCACCACGAGCTGCCCACACGCCACAAGAATACATCACCTTGTTTACAGTGCCTGAGCTGGCCCCGGCACGCTGCGCCTGTGTCTGCAGGCCGATACTGAATGTCAAATCACACACAAAAACTCCATAATATTTCTTTTTTTTAACCCTTTCTCTCCTGGTTCCACTCCCTCTGCATCCTCTTCTTCCGCCCAGCTCCTCTCCTCCTGTAGGATGCAGCTCCCTAGCACTTCTCCCTGTGCTCCTGTTGCTTCTTTTGTCGTGGCTGGTGCATGCCTGGCGGGGACAGTCCCGCGGCACTGCTGCTTTCCTCCCTCTGAGAACCCAGCTTCCTCCCTAGAGAGTTTCCTTGCCTTTCTGCTGGATTTCTACTTTTTTTAAGACAAGGGAGCAAATGCATCCTCCACAGGATAGGCTGAACTCCTGCCTGCTAACGCAGCATCTCCCAAATGCCATCTCTCTGTGGAGAGCCTTCATCCCTCATCCCACTGCAGCCGTGTCTCCCTGGGGGTGGGCAAAGGCTGCTGGTGGTGGGAAAGGAGGGTGAGTCCAGCAGCAGTGGGCTGCGTTCCCATCTTTGGTGGAGGGAGAGGTTCGCGGTTATTTTTGGTGTTTGGCCGGATTCTGGGAGGAGAAGGCTGTGCGGAGCCGTGTCCCTGCAGCCTGCCTCTCCCTGGGTGGTGCTTGTGTCTGCACTGTGTCCCCTTTGCTGGCAGTTCTGGGTGCCCCATGGTATGTGGCCAGGTGTGGGGTGGGTCTGTGCCACGTCACTGCCCCTCTCCAACCCCTCACCTGCTCCCTGCATCTCTTGGGGTTCACCTCGTCTCCTCCAAGGCTATGCTGGGGATGGTTTTGGCATGACCAGCATTGCTTGGTCAGGAGCAGAGCAAAGCTTTAACTCAAATCCTCCCTCTGGAGGGCGCCATGGGGATAGAGAGGAAGCACCCAGGGCTGGGAAGGGCATGGCACAGGCGGGAGAAGTGCAATATTCATGTCCGTCTCTGTGTACTGACCCCAGCGTGGCCCTTGGGGTTGGGTTTGAGTCAGAATTGCCACCCTCAGCAGAGGAGGGAGTGCTGTGAGGAGTAGGGGATGTCTGATGCTTCCCCTTGCCCTGCTGGTAGTGCACTCTAAGAAGGCTGGCCACATTTTAGGGACAGCTGTGTGCCAAGGCATGTCCCCAGCCTGGCACTGGGCATCAGTGGGTTTGCTGATCAGGCTCTTGGCATCCAAACTCACTTTGCAAGCAGTGGTGAAGACCTAATTTCCAAGGGGACTGGGATATCATGGAAGCATTAAATGGGTTTTGCAGCTCTTCCCGTTTATTGGGGTGAGCAGGGCTGTTTGAAGATGGGGTGCTGGTGGCACACGTGGTGTGAGGGGCTCTGCTGAGCCACGGGGAGCTGGCGCAGGACCCGATGGACACAAAAACTTGACACTTGTATATTGTAGGCTGCTCAGTAACCAAGAAACTTGTCTGTGTAAATATAGCAATGGTCACGTCCGTGTCTCGTGCCTATGGATATTGTCAGTGTACAGCACAGGTGCTGCCCAGTGGGAGGGCTGCTGCTGCACCTGAATCATGTATCTTACTTTAATCAATAAATATGATCTATTTTTTACGTGTAACGGCTTTGGGGTGTGAAGTGTGGCTTTCTCGTCCAAAAGAAGTGAGAGCAGGAGACGTGGAGCCCAGCAGGCAGCCAGGATCCCACCCTGTGCTGTTCCCACCCCCACACAGCACACACGATTTCCCCTCCTAAGTGAGGGTTTCGAATAAAAGTGTTCCAGCTTTGCTGCTCGGAAAATTTAATTTTTCTTCTGACCTCATTTATGCAAGTAGGTTGTGGGCAGATCTTATGGGCTTGTAGGGCCAGGCTTTTCTCTACCCCACCAAAGCTATGCCTTGGTTTCTCATCTCCCTATTTATGCCAAAATTGGGCCTGCAGCTGAAAAAAAGAGCCTGGCATGTGAAAAAAGAGGGGGATGCTGAGCTGCTGCTGATCTGCCCAAGAGATCAAAGGAGCAAAAGTCAGCCCACGCTGGAAGACTCTGCCAGCACTGCTGCAGCTCGGCTTATCCTCACTGCTGAATAATTCATGCCATTGCAGTGTGTCATTACAGGGCTGCTGGGGAAATCAGTGCTTTAAAAAGTCCATCTTTAGAAACTCTGGCAGAATTTTTTTCTTAAATTAGGAGGCTTTTGCAGGCTGATGGGGACTGTGGATCCGAGGTCACCTGAACAACAGGGCAGGAGGGATGGCTGAGCACAGGCAGCTCCTGGTGCTTCACGGTGTTTCTGACTATGGAGGGTCACCATGGTGGGATCCACAGCCATCCTTTCTTAGGGCTGAGCACTGCAGGGCTGTCCCCATCCCATGAAATGGCTTTGCTGAGGCTGCTCCTTCCCAGGTGTCACTTGGTGGAGCATCATCTCAGTTGCTTTTGCCCTGTGCTGTGACCACTGGCCAAAGCAACCCCGGACCCTGGAGAGTTACAAAATCTGGAGGAAAATATCAATGTTATTTGTGCTGCTTCTGCTGTTGGGAGGAACAATTTGTGTTTTCCTTCTGGGCAATACTGGTGCCTGTTGCTGAGACACTTCAAAATTAGGTGTTCTCAAAACAAAGTGCAGGAATCGTGCTCTTTTAGGATGAAGTTCAGAGGGCTTTACCAAGCAGAGTGTAAAACCAACTAGATAAAATAGTTCTAATCCAGGCAGGGACTGCTTTCTGCTGAGCAGAGCTGGTAAAAAGATGTTGTGGAAGTGCATGAGAGCTTTGAGAGGTAAAACAGGTGGTGTTTGTTGGGGATGCAAATCAAAGAAGGGCTTCAATTTGGGTCCTTTCAAGCCCTTTACTCCTGAGCTAAGAGATACAGGAGGCTCGTGGTTTCATGAAGCAAGACAGGATAGTGTGGGTCTGTATGCCTCATCCCTCAGGCCCTTATAGGATCCTCAAAAATCTATTTAACTTGCTGTCCTGGTACTTCCCTGAAAGCTTCTGATGTCCAAAATAAGCTGTTTTTCCCCTGGCTGGAGCTAGGCAAGGATGTCCAATTTATTTACAAGAGAATCCCTGAGATAACTGAATAAAATCATAATAGTAAAAAAATCCAAACTCTTTTAATACTTTCCAAAAATTCAACGACAAAAAAAAGTTACATCAAACAACCAACCAAAGAAAACCTCTCACGAAGAAACGATACATTTCCAAACACAAGGACAAACAGGCAAACCCACGCTCAGGAGCCTCGGTGCCCCTCTCTGGGCAGAGATTCCAGGCAGTGCTGGCCACTTTTTCTGGGATACAGCACCGAGTCCCTGCTGCTGGCAGGACCACATAGAGCTGCACTCAGCATGGACAGCCACAGGGACAAGGCTGTGCACACAATCCTTGGGGCAGGGTCCCCCTTACTCGTGTGAGCACAGCCCGACTGGGCAGCCTGCTTTGAGTCTGTGGGTGGTTCCTGCTGTGACAGACCTTGTTGCTTGGTTTTTCTACAGAAATGGACTCTTTTTTTTTTCTTCTTCTTTTTTTTTTTCCCTTGGACTTCTGTTAGCCAGTGAGGGATGTGCTGATGGGACCAGCTGCATTCCCTCTTCTCTCTCCCAGTGCCAGGGAGCAGACACGAAGAAGGTTTGCACCAGCTGATCCATTCCACGAGCAAACTGTTGGCTTGATGCAAGCCCTTGGAGCCAGAGCTGGGAGCAGGGAGCCTCTGCTACCCCACGTGGGGCACTGCCAGGCTGTGCATTGCTAGTCCTTTCACACCTTCTCCACTGTGACTGCTGCCATACCTGCAGTGCTTGCCCTCCTCCTCCTCATCCTCCCCATGGCCAGGAAGCCTGGGGTGGGAGGAGGTGGCACGCTGTGGTCCTACACGGTGTGGGAGGCAGTCCCCTTGGTGAGGAGGCGGGTTAGTCATTGGCATCCCAGGAGCATCCTCCGTGTCCCAGCAGTGGCTGGAGCATTTCCCCTCCATCTGCAGCAGGAGCACCGTGGAGGGCAGTGAGGGGGAAGATCCAGCCACAATTACAACCCAGCCATGCAGGGGGAGATGCTGCAAGCTGTGGGGGGCACACACAGGCCTCCCTTCAGCAGCGTGTGCCAGCCCCCCGCGCTCTGTTCCGCGTGGAGATGTGCTTCTCTCCTCATCCCCCGTTAGAACATCACCTCCTCGCAGCTCCCGTAGTCACTCTCCACCATGTCGGAGCCCTCGTAGTTGGGCGGTGGCAGGGGCTGGGCTCGGATGCTGGGCTGGTGGCCGAGCTCGCAGTCGGCGTAGGAGGGCTGGGCCACGCTCAGGCGCATGCTGACCCTCTTGTAGCCCGGCTCGGGCTGGTACGGGACCCCCTCGCCCTGCACCAGCTGTGCTGGGTAGTAGCTGATGGCCGTGTACTCGTTCTGGCACTGGGATGCTGCCATGTCCACGGGGCCCAGCGGCAGGAAGTCCTCCAGGTTCTGGTTGCTGTAGCGGGGTGGGATGGGCGCTCGCTTGTTGCTCTGGTCCAGCGGGAAGGGGAAGCCCCCGTAGAGAGCCACCGGNGACAGGTACCGGGGGGGCCAGTAGGTTGTTTCTGCTGGGTAGACTGGAACAAAAGAGAGTGGTGTTAGCTGCAGCTCTAGCAATTGTTGCCTTTCTCTTGCCCTCCTGATAATTCCTTCTGTAGGCTCTGAGCCTGTGGAAGATGTGGCAGACTGGGTAAGAGACATGGGGACAGGGGAGGTGTAGTTGCTACTTTGGGAATTGTGGGGACCTGAGATCACCCCCGGCTGTGCTGAGGCAGTGTCCCCACCAGCTACAGATACCCACTACTCTGGCACCCGAAAGACAGAGTTCATCATGCTGTTTGGATGCAAGAAACTCATGTTAAGAAGGGACTGGGGCAGTGATCCAGTGATCAGGGGATCTCTCCCTTTCCCTGCAGTTACTCTCGTGAGGCACTCCTGCACGGAGTAACCTTGCTGCCCAGAGCCATTCAAGGTGTTTCCGCGAGAATGTGATCCCTCTGCCCAGGAGCACTGATGCAAATGTCTTCACTAAAACTCCCACTGACTTTTAGGATCTTAATTTTTCCTTCAATTTTTCTCTTTCACAGGGTTTTTTTACCCAGGATCACAACCTGTTATGCATTAATGGTTTCCCTGCTGATTGTGTACGAAGCCAAGCAGGTTAAAGCAGAAAACTGGGATGTCTGGGTGAGCAGGGAGGAAAGAGCCAGCGAAGGCCCTTTAGCAGGGCTGGGGCAGTATTTACCCCTGCTTTGCTTTGCTTTAGCCAACACCATTTCTCCCTCACATTTCCAAGCCTCAGCTCCACTTCCCAAGGGGAAGAGGGATGTGTAAGAGCAAGAAAAAGCTATGGCTACTGACCCATCTCCTCCCTGGCCCAGGTGCACTTGATGAAGGACTCGTTGTCAGAGTTGGACGGGGGTGCAGCCGGGGGCAGGTTGGGGGCCACGCTGCACACGATGGTGCCGCGGTGCTTCGGGGCGTTGGCCGAGTTGAAGGTGACGAATTCCGGGGTGCCGGCGGCTTTGCGCTGCTCCGGCGTGGCCCGGTCCAGGTTGTTGTGCGCCGCGTCGCTGAGGATGTTGAGCTCGATGGGGGGCACGCCCTGGGTGCCCACGCCCACGCTCTTGGAGAACTCGCTCTTGGACAGCAGGTCGGGGTCCTCGCGGGCCACCGGCTTGTGCGCCTTGGCGCGGCGGCGGCAGCGCTTGCGGACCAGCACGAAGGCCACGGCCAGGATGGCCGCCCCCAGCACGCCGGCCGCGATCTCCGCGATCTCCTCGGGGCCCAGCGCCCACTGCGTGGGCACGATGGCGGGCGTGATGATGGGCTGGGTGCAGTAGTCCCCCTGGTAATCCGACGGGCAGATGCAGTGCACGGAGCCCTGGCTGCTCACGCAGCGCCCGGCGTTGTGGCACGGGTTGTCCTGGCACTCCTCTGCCAGCTTCTCGCACCTGTGGGGAGAGAGGGATGGGATCCCGTCAGTCTGGGATGCACCAAAACTGCCTCATCCTGTTCAGGGCTCTGGCTTACACCACCTGAGGATGCTCGATCCTGGTCTGCTCTCCCTCCCTTGCTGGATTCTTGCTACCTGCTTCTCCTGGCGGAGGATCCTGGAGTATAAAATGCTTTTCAAGAGACCATGTTTTACAGGCTGGACCTATTTTTCAGTCATGTGCCCAAATTAAAATGGGGGGCTTCCTGCCTCAGAGGAGTGTTTGGAGTTCTAGGGCTAACACTGCACAGAGAGGTGCTCCCCTCCTGTTAAATTCGGGAGCTCAGGGTCAGTCTGAGGTGTGTTAACCTCTTATAAAATTTTCCAGGCTCTGTGGAGCCTCTGGATGGTCTGTGGATGTCTGCAGGTTGCAGCAAACATTTGGGGAAAGACTGCCCTGCGAGGTGGTGAATGGACATCCCTGCTGGAGAGGACTTTTGATATTTTATGGACCATCTGCAGAACTGAGATGGAATTTCTGATTCTCTGCCCTGCTCCAGCCCACACAAATGTTTGCCAACTGTACAGGGGACCTTTCCTTCCAACAGCAACGACCTCCCCATGCCAGGGGGAATATACAATGCTTTTTTGGCTTTCCTTCCTTTTTTTGTTCTTATTACTGAACAAACTCTGTGAGTTTTACACTGCTCTTGTTGTAGTCAGTGATTTGGGATGTGTGAGCTGGTGTGTGCAACGTGCACCCACAGGCTGTGGCTGATTTCAGGTATTACACTGCCACCTAATGCTCAGCTACAGGCTTTTTTTCCAAGAGCTGCACGGATAATTTCTGCCTTTGCCTTGATCCACAGGAGCAGTGCTCATCCTGGCTAAACGGGCAAGGCAGAAGGATGAACTGGGTGTGATGCTGTTGGAGCCTGCGCTGGAAATCTCTGACCAGGCTGGGCTGGAGGCAGAGTGGGGGTCTTGGGGGGGCTGCTGGGCTGGGGTGGTAATACCCATTGTCTTGGGCTGAGATTTGAATTGGATGAATTGGGTGAATCACAGCTGTGAGCTGGGACAGAGATTTCCTTTACATGAGCTCTGTAGGGCTGGTCCTGGATAGAAACAGTCCCTTTAGCATCCTGCAGGATGGGTGTTCAGGCTACTGAAGTGGGGGGCACCTCACAACTCTGCCAGGCACCCTCCCCCAACCTCAGGGCACCCTCCTGCCACCCAGTGCAGTGTCTGCCTGTACCCTGCTGCCATCACAAAACATCACACCCCATCACAGCTGAGCTGCCCCCACCACAGCCAAGGTGTTCCCGTTACTGCTGAACTCAGCTCTCATCACAGGGAGCAGCAGCGTGTGTAGAGAGACTCTCCCCCAGCAAGGAGAGGCTTTCAACTGCCCCACAGCATCTGCAGGCACCAAAGCAGCTGTGAGCAGAGGAGATTTTTCTGTTTCCCCTCCTGCTCAGAGGAGATGGTGATGCCTTACGTTTTCACTTTTGTATTTTTCAAATTCTGTATTCCCAGTGTGTAACTCTGCAGTGTCCTGTAGCCTGGGAGCTGCTGCTCTCTCATGCTGAGACAGACAGAACAAAGCCTCTCCAGGCTGCTCTCCAAGGACACCCAGCCCGGCCTAGGCCCAAAATGTGTAACCCAGCATCTTGAGAAGGGGGCAAGCTGAGGGGAAATTACATCATTAGCTAAAGTTTAATTGGTGAAATTGGGTTGAGATGCAAATGGACCAAAGCTATAAAAGTGTGAAGAACTCGTGACTCGGGGTCCATCTTGGGTGCAGCCTTTGGCCTGCCCAGGGTGTGCCTCTGAAGGCCTTTCAAATAAATATCCACCTTTATTCCCTTACTCCTGTCTAGTCTCTGTTTCTAGGTTGGCCTCTTTAGGCATCATGAGCTCAGAGGGGCAATGGCCACACGATGGCAGAGTTTTTTGTGTCCTGTTCTGCTCAGCTCTGCCCTCGGACACCTCCCAGCTGCAATGCTCAGGTACCTGCTGTTTGCAATCAACCCCAGAGTGCGTGGATCTGGTGAGCTCCAGAAATGTGCAATGCTCATGTTTTCAGCCCATTATGGGATGTCACTGTCCCAAAGCCCCCCCAGGCCTTACCTTTCGCCCAGGTACCAGTCAGGGCAGTGGCAGGAGTAGCCGGTGGCCGAGAGGGTGCAGGTTCCCCCGTGCAGGCAGGGCTTGGACTCGCAGGGACCATCCCCAAGCTCACAGTGCTCACCAGAGAACAGCCCGGGGCAGATGCAGGTGTAACCTGGAGAGGGTGAGAGGAACATATCCGTGTGAAAAAACGGGCAGGAACAGGGAGGAGCAGTGCCTGGTGCTGACGGCCCCCACAGAGGGCTCAACACAGCTACCCAGGTGCAGGTATTTGCTGCTGCAGCAGGTGCTGTGGGGCACCCAGGCCACCCCTGGAGGCCTGGTGGGTGTGTTACAGGACCTGGTGTGGTTGCTGGAGGCTGGGTGGCCACTCTGGGGCAATGCAGTGGCACTAGGGAGCTGTTTGAGCAACAAGTCAAGCCTGTCCTCTCCTGACACAGAGCAGACATGCAGTCAGGGCACAGCTTTATTGCATGGAGAAGCTGAGGGACAAATCTGGGATAAAGGAAGGGGAACTTGGCAGGCTGATTCACAGTTTCTGACTCTGTTAAGTGCAATCCCCTGTAATTTGTTGTTCTCAGGAGTCTTTGGTCCTGCGAGTTCTCGTGGTATGAAGTGCCTGTCTCAACATGCCGAGTTTCTCCTGCTTACAGGAGATGTCTGCTCACAGCCAGGGAGAAACCCAGCACAGCCAGGACTCGGAGGGGGTTCCTGCTGCTTGTGCTTTTGGCTGCTGTTTAGTGTAGCCCTAAGCATGGGAATGTCCCTGGCTGTGCTGAGGTCCTGCTCGTCACCTGGCTGGTGCTGCCGTGCGGGGAATTCAGAGTCTTCACCTTGCAGCACACTTGGAAAGTCTTTGCTGCTCATCCACAAGCTGAACAACCCTGCTTTAGAGCACGGGGCAAACAACCGTGGGCCTGTTCCCACATGTGTGTCAGCGGCTGTACCAGAAGGACGTGCTGACACTGGTGCAGCAGGTGCTGGACATTGCCCCCAGGGCTGTGTGTGCCCAAACACATGTCCTGGATGTGGGGCTCAGTTCTGTTTGTGGTCCTGAGCGCTGTGGTTGGGGTGGTGCTGGGCTGGCCGGGGCTCTCTCCCCACAGATGTGTTCTCACACGGCCACGTGGTTCCCTGGGCTCGCTCCCACAGGCGAGTCCCTGCCTGTGCTCTAATCCCACGCCCGAGATCCCTGGGCACAGCTTTGCATAAACCCGTGCTGCCTGCCCGGGGTCCCCAGGACTGAGCCATGGCACTCAGCGAAGCCAAGCAACCAGGGTAACCTCACAAATAAACACCCCTTGAGCAATCCCTTCCCTGCAGCAGTGTCCTGCCTGGGGCCATGTCCCACAGGCTCTTCCCTGGTCAGTTGGGCCATTTGCAGGAGAAATTGTTCATCTTGGAAGGAAACTATGGGAAGGGCACTGGATGATCATTAGGTTATTACTGAGGGAGTGATTTTTCACCTCGCCCTCCCACTGCAATGAAAGCAGGGGATGCCTTGACTTAGAGCAGAGATCTGTTTTCCCCTCGTGGGTTTTGAGCCCCTTCCAGTCCAGCCAGAGAGGTTTTCTGTGCAGAGGGTCTGAAGGCTGAGCTGTGAGTGCCAGCCAGACTTAACTGTTCCGTACATTTACACCTGGTGTCAAACAAGTTCACCTGAACCAGGCAGCTGCTGAGTCGACAGGGCTGGGAATCTTGTTCCCAGAGGCAGCGGGCAGGGCAGGAGAAGGTGGTGCCTCCTCTGTCCTCACTTGCTCGCCGGGCAGGGTGTGCTTTGGCAAGGGCCCCTAAGAGCACAGAGCTGCAGGAGCAGCTTCTGCCCCACACAGCAGCGTGGGAAGCATCCCACTGCCCCTCGGAGGGGCCAAGGCACAGGCAGTACCCACCCCACAGACGGGGTGTTTCGGGGTGCAGCCCTGCTGTGCTGGTAGCTACAATGAGGTGTAGGGCAGTGACACACTGGGAGCAGCTCCTCTCCTCACAGCCCCTGTCCCTGAGATACAGCTCACTGCAAGGAGCCCCTCCGATGGCAGGAACGGGGCAGAGCCTGTATAAAACCTCTTTTGGGTGTGTGCACCCCATGTTAGCCTGGGACTTTTGGGTTTGAGCTTACGGTTTTCCCATATCCCTTTGCATAGCCCTGGGGAGTCGCTGACTGCAGTGGGAAGAGACCAAGATCTTGGCTTGTTTCTGCCCAGATACCATCACCACATGATCCCATCTTGCCCGATTCCAGACCTGTTACCAGCTCCTTAAGCAAAAAGGATGCAGAGGGGTGGGTGGAATTTCTATTTGCATCCGAGTTTTTGGCAACACTCTGCTCTCCTATGTCATGCACACTCCTTAGAAACACCTTCCTGCCCTCTGGGCCCATGGTCCACTGGTGAGAGCCAGGATGATGATCTCATACCCTGCAGCTGCTGCTGCACTGAGTCACTTGAGGTCCCCAGGGACAGGGGACCTCTGCTTCCCTCTGGAATAGCTCCTCCATGGGGATGAACAAAGTTGTTGCATCTTTCCCCCCCTCCCCCCCACTGCTTACTGCTCTCCTCTAGCTCTGCGTGGGATGTTCACGTACCTCCTCCGTGAGTTTCGGAGCACATCCCGTTGTTGAGGCAAGGGTTGCTGCTGCAGGCGCCGGTGGGGGAGCAACACTGCCTTATCCCCACCTCCTCCAGGACTTCCTTCGATTGCCCCTTCCCGGGAAGGAGAACCACTTCTCTGCCATTGATGGCAATCACGTCCAGGCAGCCCCTGAACCCCCGTGTGACCCTCTGGGACTGCAGCGACTGCCGGAGGCCCCCAAAAATCAGGTCTTGTCTGCCCTGGGAGATGCTACAGGTCCCTGGCAGCTGGAGAGAGGCGTTTCCCAGGCCATCGATGAGCAGGCGGACGGAAGTGTTCTTCACCTCCAGGAACACCGAGTGCCACTCGCCGTCGCTCACAAACCGTGAGGAGGAGAGGTTCCCAGCGGAGTTCCCCCGGCAGCTGTACCCAAGCTGAGGCACTCCCTTAACTATCTGTAAAACACAGAAGTCACAGGTAGCTGTGACACGGGTGGCTGCTGTTTATGAAAGGTTTCAACATTTCTCCTGCTGCTTGTTCCCCTCTCTCCCTGCCTTCACACCGACAGTCAGGATGGTTCCCAGCTTTCTGACTCAAGTATCCAGGCAAATGCAGCCCCTTTCACCAGTATTAACCTATGCTTGGATCACTTAAAGCCTGTTTAAGTGACTGCAACTTCCTTTATTTTGCAAAATATCCCCCTGACACAATTTCACCCGTGGTCCTTCCCTGCAGCCTTTGACCAGCATGCAAGGAGGGAAGCTCCTCTTTCCACCGAGAGCAGAGCCGTGGGATCACACTGCTACTGCTGCAGCTGCTTGCCCTTTCTCCCACCTTCCTGAGCCTGATCAGAGCCCTGGCATTCAGACCATCCATAACTGCATCACCAGTCACAGATGGACCCTTGTTCTGGGCCACGTGGCTTTTGTTCTGTTCTCACTGTCTCATTAGTGGTGGGAAAGGTGCTGGAGCAGTTGCCCCTTTGGCAGGGGTGAGGGTGCTGAAAGAATCTTGTTGAGGAGAAGCACTGGCAGCTTTCTCTGGAGGAGAAAAGGAGGACTTGGGTAGCAGAGAAAGGAATTACTGTTGTACCCATGCTGGAACACCAGGCCAAAGCTACTGGTATGTGCTGCAATCCAATCCTTGATCTCCACCAGACTGGAGAGAGACAAGGTATTGAGCTGCTAAAAGTGAACCACACCAATGTCTTCTCCATTAAACTGGGACATCAGAAATTCCTATTTCTGGCCCAAGATTCATCTGTAAAAGTCATAGAGGACATAGAAAGGAAAAGTTAGCTGTGTTGTTTTGGGGTGAAGTCAGGGTTAAAGCCCTTTTTCACCTCTATCTCCCCAGTGCTTTGTTGATAAAACCTCTCTCTCACAGAAGCCAGTGGAGAAGGAGAAAAGAGATGGAATTAAGTGTTTGTGGGAAACCTGCAGAGCCTGCTATGTAACATCCAGCAATTCATCCCAGGCAGGAGAGATGTCCATGGGGGACATTAGAGACCGTGAGGAGGGATGATTCTTGGAAGGGTTTAGAAGAGGAGGAATGACCATGGGTTACGCTGACTCTAGAGAAACCCACAGACAATATGAAGGGGCTACTCTGGAGGGGACAAAAGCAGAGCAGGACAATAGTTAACTCTTAGAGAAGCCCATTTATACCATTTATTTATGGTATAAATAAATCCCAGTAGGAGGAGAGAGCAACTGCTGAAGGAAGGAAGAAAAAGCAGCAGCTGGCACATGCCATGGAAGGGCCTCAGGGCAACACGTGTGTAAATCCCTTTGCACAATTGGCAAGCACACCAGAGAACTTTGTCACTTCATCTGCAGGAACATGATTTCACTCAGATGGGTCTGTAGATTTGGCTTATCAATTTCTGGGGCTGGGAGACAGCTGAGAACTCGATTCCCTGGAGCAAGAACTGACGGGCTGCCAAGCCTTTCCCAGTTTGCCTGATCTGCTATCCTCTTGCTGCAACCTATTTCTGAACATCAGGAGGGCTTAAGAGACTGGCAAAACTATGATATTCATGCTCTTGGGAGAGCTTATCCTTTTTCACCGAATCTACAAACCATCATTTATGGTCCTTTCAAGGCTTTGGCTCATATCTGGAGTACTGCAGTCTGCAAAGTTTAAAATCTTGAGGGGTTCCTTCATTTTTATCAGGCCAGGTGGTTTAGAAACCTTTTTATCCCTAAGATATTGCTAATAAAGTGAGTCAGGAAAGAAATGATTCACAAGCACTTTTATGGAAGAGGCTTTACGAATGTTTCCTATTGAAAAGCTTGTGGAGACAAGCTTGGGCACAGGAGATCATGGGCTCACTGAACTCCACCAACAATGAGCCTTTTCTCCCTTGACTCCCTGTGTTGGCCTGGATCAGTGGAGTTCCTTGCCATCTTGTATTTCCTGAGCACCATCTAAAGTGCTGGATTCCTTCTGATGAACTATTTGGTGACTCTGCTTCCCAGAGGTGAGGTAGAAAGCTTGAGACCCTTCCTGAGAAGTTTTTCTCTCTGGCCCTTTACAGTGCAGCGTAAAGTCACTCTCAGAGATGAGGACATAAGGATGATATTTCTCTGCTCCTGCTCTTCAAGAGTGATGGCTGTGGCAGCAAGAGCTTAAAATATGTGCAACAGGTATGTGTGTGGGGGTTGGCCGCTGTGCAGCTCTCTGTCTTTTACAACAGTGGAAAGAAAAGTGTTTCACAACAGGAAGATGGGGTTGTGAAACCATGAGAAGGGACGGGGGAATTCAAGGACAGGACGAACACTTCCAGGTAGGATATAGTGTGTAGATCTCAATGTGATCAGTCTCAAGGACAAACGTCTTTAAGCTGGTAAGCATGTACTGTGATCTTCGTCTCCAATTAGTCTGAATTCAGTTGATGAAGAATATACAAAACCCCTATTCTTAAGTCATCTGCTGCTTTCCTTCTGTTGCCAAGGTGGAAGAGGGAGATGATCTTTGAATGCTTTGGTAGGTTCAGTGTTCAGTCAAACGGAGGAGAGTGATCAGAATGAAATGTTTCTGCCTCTGCAGGTGTCTAAAGTAGTGAAACCGTCTGAAGAAAGTGGTTGAAAAGAGGAGGGTGTGCGTGAAAAATATAATTTAGGACTCCTGTTTTGTCTGTTATGTCCATTATTGTAAAGGACCTTTAATTAGAGGTATGGGAGAAAGTCTGCCCTGTGCTAAAGTAGAAGCAGACTGATCTGGGAACAACTCCACATGGTAAATTCTTTGTCCTGAGAGGTGTGATGCAAGAGAGGAATGAAGAAGCAAGCTGTAATGAAAGAAGATGATGTATACCTGCTGTGGATGTCTGATGACTTCACACCAGATACCAACACGTGCATTCACAGGTGTAAAGAACAACTCACAGTTGTGGTTGCAGCAATTGCCAAACTATGCTTGGCTCTCACTTGGTCTTCCCAAGTCTTGTATTTCAGCTACATGAATTACTAAGGGTACGTATTTTTGCATATTCTTTCTGCGATTCCCTTCCCCGAGAGAGTAAGGTTTTTGTAACCCTGGAGAGCAATCCCCCTGCACTGCAATACACACCTCCAGGGTGGCGTGGTCAGTCCCGTTGGCGTGGAACACAACTGCATGATGCTGGTGGGTCTTGAGGCGAAAGTGCATGTGCCAGGAGCCAGCCTGCGAGTGCTGGTACCAAATGAAGCTGTGGCCCCCAAACCTCACAGCTGTTCCTGAAAGGAGAATGAAAGAAAGGTCTCATCTTTGTGGCATTTTGAGACTATGAAGTGTATCCAGCCTTGCCTCTTTTCCTAGCCTGATGCCACAGCTGTCCAGGAGCAGTCCCACCCATGGCAGCCCATGGATCCCTGCACTGCATCTCCCACAGTCCCACTGGGAGCTCCCAGTATTTCTTCTATGTACTCAACTGGGAAGCAACCCTGAAATTTCAGCCTGGCTATTTCTGCCCTTCAAGGTGCCTTCAGCGTGGTCTACAACACCCTTGAATTTCTCCATCCTTAGTAAATCTTTATATTATTCTGTGATATCCCCTTACACTCCTGCCCTAGTGTTACTGATCCCTGCTCCCTCCAATTATTTCTTGAAGTATCCTAGAGCCAGTATAACAAATATACTTTATTTGGCTTTCCTCAAATTTATCGGTTACTCTGTGCTTTGCCAGGTCCGGGATCAACACATGAGATCACAGACCAAAATTCTGATCACTGACCCTCATTACTGGCTATGTATGAGTGACTTTTCCCAATGAGAGAGACAGATGTTGCTGTTATTAAATGCTACAGGAGATGAATTTTTAAAAATAGACTATGTGAAACTTTCAGACTCTAAGAGTCTTTGAAATTGTGGGCAGAGCTGTTGGTCACTGGGAAACCTAATTCCATGGAAAATCCAGGTGCTCTATAATGTACTGAAGGAAAACACACCGTGCCCAGGTTTATAGAGCCAGACACTGCTGGGGAGGGTTGCTCACCATTGCACGAGCAGATTTGCTCCAAGCTGTGCCGTGGGGTGAGGACGCTGAGCCGGGCAGTGCTGTACGTGGACATCATGCCTGGATCCAGCTGGATGGTCTCCTTGCAGACACGGTGGGCACAGTCTGACCCGTGACAGGGCACGTGGATCGCTTTCTTCATCCGGAGCCCGACGAGCTGGTCCATCTCCCCAGCTGACCCAGTGAGCTTGTTCGCCAGCACCCGTGGCTCGTACAAGGAGCCGTGTGGCTCTCCAACAGCCAGGAGCAGATCCACTCCATCAGAGGCAGCTGCGGGCTGCAGGCTGGCCATGTGGATGTTCTGGCGCCGAGTGACGAGGATGTTCCCCAGAAATCTCTGCAAGTTGCGCCAGTGGTCCCCCACAAACTCCTCGGGGGAGAGGTGTCGGAAGTGCAGCACCACTGCCTTGTCCAAGGCCTCCTGCGTGAAGCACCACACGTGGACGCTGACGCTCGTGGTGGCTGTGAACGTTCCATCGCTGACTGTCACGTTCAGAAGGTAGTGGCCGTGGGGGAGCTTGTCCCCAGCAATGATCTTCCCATCCGCAGCCCCCACAGAGAAGAGCCCCTCCTTGGGCGCTTGTGCCACCAAAGTGTACACCAGCGTGTCATGGGGGTCCCGGTCCGTGGCGTGGATCTTGCCCAGAACGCCACCTCGGAAGGCTTCCTCGTTGGTGGTGATGAATATTTCCAGGGGAAGGGCCGAGGGGGCGTACTGGCTCTGCTCAGTCACTTGGATATTTATAAATGCAGATGAGGAGAGGGGAGGGATGCCGCTGTCGGAGACCTGGCAGGGGAAACAGAAGGATCTGTTATAGCCACACGGTGACTTGCTGTCACCTCACCTGACTGGCGAGGCCTTGCAAGGAAGAGTGCCTTTCAGGGAGCAGTGAGTGGAAGCTCTAAGGCAGCAGGTTGGGAAGGAAGAAGGAATGGGAAAAATCGGCAGCAGTGTTGGAGCTCTGCCTGGAGAAGGCCCCAGGGAAAGGGCAGCATCCCTTCCAGCATGGAGACTGATGGAGGCCTTCTGCTAGCAGTGGGGTCACTCTCACTTCCCTGTGCATTCAGCAGCAGCTGAGACATCTCTGAGTGGCTCTGAATTCCTGAGGGTTAATAATTTTTTGTGATGTTGCCAATGTTGGCGGTTCCATGTGTAACTGAGCATACAGAGATGTGAAGCAGCTGCTCACACCAACACCTTCGCTCACCTCCCGGGCTGTTTAAGCCCCTGTCCCACCTCTGACAATGTCCGTCTAGCATTGAGTCAAGGAACCTCAAGCAGAAAAATCCGAATAATCAGATTATGGGATAAATTTCTCCCTAATGCTAAGCAGTTAGAGGTTGACATTTGTAATATAATAGCACCCAGCTTTTACAACAACTGCCATTACTGAAGAAGTATGTACTTTACATGTTATTATCCTTTTGTTTGTAATGGACTATCCTTACTGATAACATTGAAAAATAATGAATTCATTCTGCAACAACAGAAATCCTTTTTGAAGAGGAACTAAAACCACTTCTTAAATGACAAGGATAATTAGAGAAAGCTTGTAGGACCAGATCCAGGTCTCACTTTAAATTGGAATTCACTGGAATGATTATGGGGAAAGCATTTGTCTAAGGAAACTGCTGACAGAATATTTTTCATGATCATATTATCTGATTTTATCAACACAGAACCTGGCCCCCTGCTTCTTGTGGGCAGACTGTGTGGAGAAATGAGCTCTGGAGCTGGCTCCAAGCTGCACAATTTGTGCCTGGATTGGATTTCTTCAAAGCCAGAGATGTTTTCATTCAGCTGGGCCATGCTAATCGCATTTTATTGCTACTTATGCTGGCTGGGGAATTCAGACACAGGACAGTAACACAGGCTCTACCTGGACTTGCAATAGGTGACGTTCCTTCATTCTTCTGTTCAGGACAGATGATGTCACCAGCAGACCATTCTGGGTGACTTCAAAGGCTTTCCCATCATTGCCCTGGGTGATCTGGAATGAGTATGGTGGTCCATTTTCTGGGGAGTCTCTGTCGCTCATGATCAGCTCCAGGACACTTGTCCCCACGGCAGCATTCTCCTGAAATGGGGAAAGATGCTACTGGAGGAAGGGAAGCAAAGAGAAATGGCCCAGGGGAAGCTACAGTGCCCCAGGAGCTGCTGGATCGGGAACAGGGAAACAAATCCCACTCCCTCCCTAGAACACACAGAGCACAAAGCAGCAATATGATTCATCACTGTCTCCCCACTCTGCTCCAACAGCAGCCCAGGCACGAGTTCCTTAGTGCCATGAGAGGGATCGGGACAACAAAGTGTCTCCTGGCTTACCTGCACCACCACGCTGTAGTTGAGCTGGAAGAACCGAGGAGGGTTGTCATTGACATCAGACACATGGATGTGCACAGGAACATCACTGAACTGAGCAGGGTGGCCGTTGTCCGTGGCTCGAACTGTCAGGGAATAACTGGGGATCTGGAGGATTTGTAGTGCAGGATTACTTGGAGAAATGGCAGAATAGTGGCTTTTTCACATTGAAGTTTTATTCTGCTGCGGCTTGTTGAAATGCCTGAGGCCATGCACCATGGCCTCAAACAGCTTTGCCCTTGGCTAAGGCTCTCCATCCATAAATCTCACTCAAAGCTCATTGCTAAACTAAATCAGCCTCACAACAGTTGCAGAGAAGAGAAACAACTTGGCAAAGATGGATGAAACTAAGCTGGGCAAACACCTGTCAATAGTGGTTTAAGAATCACGGAATTACAGAATAAGCTGAGCTGGAAGGGACCCATCAAGATCAGCTCTTGTCCCTGTGCAGGACATCCCAAGAATCCCACCATGTGCCTCAGAGTGTTGTCCAAAGACTTCTGAACTCTGGCAGGCTGAGACAAGCTGCTGCTGTTTTACGAATGAGAGATTGTCCAGGTGACCTTTCTCCTCCCCACACCTGTTTTCTCTAATGCAGAGAAGCAGAACCCAACTATGCTGGTTTCCAGTTTGGGGCTGACTCTCACCCAGCCAGCTTGAAGAACCAGTGGAGCTGACCAAAACTCAGAGCAGTGGAAGGTGTCCCTGCCCGTGGAAGGGGCTGGAACTAGATGATCCCTGAAATCCCTTCCAACCCAAACCATTCTATGATTCTATATTGCCTTTCCTAAATCCCAGCCTTCCTACTGCAGTATTTGTGAGTCTAGAAAACAAATCAATGCCTTGTCTTCTACCTACAGTATTGCGAATAAATAATTCAGAAAACAGGAGATAGTTGAGTGTACTGCTCTCCCTCAGTCTTTTGGGACATATCTGTTTCAGCCTTCCCATTCTCATTTCCCTGAACTCACCTCCTCCCTGTCCAGGTGCTTGGCAATGCTGATCTGCCCGTTTTTGGGTTGAATGTCAAAGTGTCCCAGCGGGTTCCCTTCCACAATGGAATATGTGATCTGATTGTTCATTGACCCATCCAAGTCATCAGCTGACACCTGTTTGGAGAAAAAAAAACCCTGCTAGGACCCTTCGGCCAAAAAGGACATGCCATGGAGAAATGGGACTACTTTGTCATTTAAGGGTATTGGTTTGAGCTTGCCTCAAATGAGGAGGGGGAAAGGAAGGTGATTCCAATAAATGTCATCCAGTAGTTTTTTCAACACAACGTAGTTTTCTCAGCTTTCTCCTAGTCCCTTTCCTGACATTACTGCCCCTGTGATGGTAACAGGCTGGACAGGGAACTCCACATCACCTTGGGCTCTGCTATTCTGCCCAGAGAAGCCTCTGCCTTCCCCATGTCACAAGGGCATTGTCCTTTTTCAGGCATTTTAGTTTTCTTGGGATGTTCTCAAAGCTCCTAAGCCCACTCTTAATTTTCCCTTAAAGGTGTCTTATAAGGCAAAGTGTTCTCCATGTCTATGGAGTCTCAGGAATTCTGCCAATCATCCTTTTTTAAAGTCATGCTTTAATTTTAGATGCTGAATGTCACAAGCACACTGAGGTCGCTGTGTCCAAGGAAAAGTAAAGCGCACAAGAGAAGTGAATAATGCATAGCACAAATAAAGAACAGGTAAAGACAGCTGGCCTTGTTCATAGTCGTACCGTGAGGATGATTTCTCCAACGGCAGCATCCTCCCGGATGTCAGTGAAGTAAGGGTCTTGGATGAACTCTGGTGCGTGGTCATTGATGTCAGTTATGTTGATCACCACCATGGTCACATCGCTGAGAGAGGCTGAGCCCTTCCTCGTGCCCTCGATGGACAGGTAATACTCGTGACTCGCTTCAAAGTCCAGGCTCCCGTTTATGTATAAGGCACCTGCATTGTCAAGAAAATACTTTGAATGGCATGTGAGATTTCTTGGAATACTTCCTATATGCCAAGGCAACTGCCAGCTGAAACGGTGTAGTTGACCTAACTTTGACCACCTTGATGTGGAATAATTAGCAAGAGCCTTGTGACCAGAGAGGCTGAGGCTCCATTGATGAGGATGTTACAGCCAAGGGCAGAAGGCCATTGCTGACTCAGCCAAGCGCTCATTTCAGGGAGTTAACACTGGCCTTCTGATAACAGCTCTTATCACATCGCTGTGCAAACAGAACAGGGCTTTATTTGTCTGGTAATCCTGGCTCAACACCTGCCCGTGGTTAGGGTGCTATTATCCACGTTCATTGAGTGCTACTCAATAAAGCTGCCTGTTACCCTGGGCTGGAGGTTCCCTGTGGGACCTTGATGGAAAGACTTTTTAAATGAAACCACTTTCTCCTGCATTTTGAAGTGAGAAAATTTTCTCATCCTGTTCTCCACATATCCCTCATTCACATGGACCTGCCTCAGGTCTCAGACACATAGAAGTAATCTTTCCATTAATTTCAGTAAGATTTAGATCACTCCTTAAGTGACCTGGATGGCAAAATTTGAAGTAGAAAGGAAAACTGTATTCCCTACCCTTGTTCTGGGTAAAGACAGAGGGGAGCAGAAGTGGGAGCCAATTGGAGAAGAACCAGAGAAGATGCACACAAAGACAGCCTTTGATGTTGCATCAACCTGGACCTGCCCGGGCACAAGATCATTTTACCTGTGTTTGAGTTGAGCTGGAACTTTCCGTGGTCGTTGCCATTCACAATTTCATACTTGATCTCCGTGTTTTCTGCATTGTCCCTCGTCAGGGCTGACAAGTTGAGGACCTCGGTACCCACAGCCACGTCTTCTTTTACCATGGCCACGTATTCAGGGGCCAGGAAAACAGGCAGGTACTCATTGAGATCCACAACAGAGACAGTGACAGTGCCCAGAGAGGAAAGGGGCTTTGGGGTGCCCCGGTCGGTGGCACAGACTGTCAGCTCAAACGCTGAGTGCTGGGAGTCCTTCAGAGGTTTTTCCAGGCGGATCACCCCTGTGGTTTCCTCGATTGAAAAGTGTCCATTGGCAGAGTCAGACAGAGAATAGACCACCTCAGCGTTGAGACCTGGAAGGGTAAGGGACAAGCTGCAATAATTTATGCGTAGGGATGCTGCTGGGTTTATTTATTTATAATCCATTAGGACTATAGGAACTTAATGACCTTCAATTCCCAGGAAGCATGGAGGCTGTATGAACATCAGATGAACACTGAGTGTGCCCTGCCCATCTGCAGGTTCAGACATCTAGCCACCCTCACCATTGTCTACCAGTGTCACCTGTCTGTATTAACTGGTGTTTCCCATTTTTAATCACTTTCTTTTCAAATGCAACTTCCCTTCACATCTTCCAAAGAAGATAAACATTATCTTGCTTCTCTGTCATTCTAAATTCAGTCTCTGCTGGAGAGGTTTATTGGAAGCTCCTTTCTTAGGAGTCTTATCTGTATTTCTGAGAATCTTTGTGTCTTCAGGAGGACCTCTCCATCCAGATTACCTACCCCACTTCTATCTAAAACTCCATTTTTCCTCATCACACTCAGTCCCCACCTTTGATAAAGTTTCTGTCCAGTTTGGATCCCTGTGTCACAGTTGGTGCTGTGCATCACAGCTACAGTTACTGAGCACATTCTCAAAGAAGGTCTGCATGTTTCTACAGATACTGCACTCCCAACAGGGTCACAAAAACGCTGATGCCAGCCCAGCAGTCAAGAACATGTCAGCGATGAGATCCAGGCACATCTTCGCCAAGGTTCAATCATCTAAGCCCATTGCTGTAGCACTTCCCTAGGTTTCAAAGGCTTCTATTCAGAATGAAAGATGAACTCTACTAACACGTAAATCCCATTCTGACTCACCTTCATCAAGGTCCCTGGCAGCAACCACAGCGATGGGTGTCTTTGTTGTGGTGTTATCAAAGACGGCCACGGCGCAGTGACTGGGGAAGAACCTCGGTGCGTTGTCATTGGTGTCCTCAATGGTCAGTGTCACGTCAGCCTGGCAGGAACGGCCCCCGCCGTCAGTGGCTTTGGCTACGAGGTGGTATGTGGGCTTCTGCTCACGGTCAAGGGCTGCAGAGGTGGTCAGCTGCCCTGTGGGAAAGAACAGGAGGTGGTCGTGTCTCCAGCAATCACAGCCAGAGCCTACAAGACCTCAGAGAGCTTCAGCTGTTTTCCTGGATGAACCGTGGGAGACAGTAATTGAGCTAATAGTGGTGGTGTGTCCACACCACATTGCTCAGGGCTATCCTCGGATCACTGCCAGCCAGGGCCCTGGCAAGGCTTCGCATGGGGAGTCCTGCAAGTTCAGCTGAACTTCGTCCAAGGGATGCCATCATGGGATAAAACTGTTCATAAATAAATTGTACTTCTAAACCCCACTGCACTGAGCTTTCTGCAATGCAACGAACTCCAAGTGATCTCTAGAATGATCACCAAGTCTGTTTGGGTAAATACACTGCCCAAGACGTGACAGAGGTGATTTAGAATTTAGAACTTGTATCTTTGGCTCAAGCCAAATACTTGCTGCTCTCTCCTCTTTGAGACCTGGCTGTTAGCAGTAGCGTCTACCCTTCATTTTAACAACATTTGTGAAGAGAGCGAGTAGGATGGTGCAGAGCTCACTCTCCTCTATGCCGGGGCCATTTCTTCCTAGCTTGGGACAGCTGGAATGAACAGCTCCTTGTGTTTGCTCAAGAGGAGGTAAGTGTTGAGCCATGCTGGGAGCTTGCTTTTCTCGGGGGTTGGTGAGGGAGAGGATAAAAGCATCCTGTTGCCCTGCTCTCACCTGTGTGTGGGCCCAGCCGGAACTCCTCCGCGCCGGGGCCGTGCAGGCTGTAGGTTATCTGGGCATTGCTGCCCACGTCGGGGTCAGTCGCTGATATTTTCAAAATGAAATGACCCGGCCCAGCATCTTCAGAGACTCTCCCGGTGTAGAGTATCTGGACAGGACAGAAGAAATTGTTGGCATCTGAGCCATCTCCAAAACACCTCCGTCCCATACGGGGGGGAACAGACCAACAGAAGCTTCACAGAGAAGGATAAACCCTGTGGTTTATAGGGGAACACAGTGTTCCTCCCGTTCTTGGCTGCCTGGGGTGTGGACTGGGACCAGTGAGCTCATTTCACACAAGCCTTTGAATCTCCTTTGGGAAGTAACCACCTCTGTTCGTTCTCACCATGGCTGACGTCCACGCCAGCGATCAGCTCTCCACAGCAACAAACCTCCCGATGGGAATCTCCCAGCTTAGCAGGATATAAAACTCAGTAATTTACATGCCCCTTCCCAGGAGGCTTCCTGGCATTGTTTATCGCCAAAAATTACTCTTCATAATGCTTAGGCTCTCACTTGCTGCTGGCAAACATGCTTGGAGGCTAGACTTAATATTCTTGCTTGACATGCAGCTTAATTAAAATTGTTAAGCATAATCAAAGCAACAGGATCGTGTGAGAAGAATTATGACAAGCCAAACCCTTTAACATGCTCTGCCTGTTCTTTCTTCTTTGCTATTGTGTTCTCTCCCTCCCAGGATCTCCCTTTATGCCCCTGATGTCCCAGAGCAGATATCTTACCTCGCCACACTCAGGGCTGTTGTCATTGATATCCAGTACAAAAATTTCCACTTCGGTGGTAGCCTGAAATTTCCCATCAGAGGCCATGACCTTGAGCAGATATTTCTCCGTATCTTCTCTGTCCAGAGGCTTCTTGGAAGAAATTGTCCATTCGCCCTCAATTTGGTCAACTGTGAACTGTCCTAGTACGTCTCCTTCTAGAAGGGGGCAGGAAGCAAGTAAAAAAAGGCATTTACTGAGTGCTGAAAATCAGCAGTGATAAGGAAAGGGAATATAGGTGTGCCCACTGATGGTTCCTTAGGAAACCTGAAGGACTTTGATGCTCTTAATGGTCTTTTCCAACCTGAATGATTTCATGACTCTCTGACTCACACTGGTGATGCAGAGAGAGCACTGGTGGTGCATCCAGCAGGTGAGGAGCTTTTGGTCAACCTCACTGCACAGCTGGGAAATACCCTGCACGTTTTAGTTATTCCCTGTCTGCACATTGCAGTGGGAGAAGGAAACAACTGATTGCAGAAAAGTCAGCAATGTTCTGGAGATGTGCATATTCATTGCCTCAAAACCACAGTGTCTCACCTTCCCAAAGCCTGTCAGTCTTTCTTGCTGCACGTTCCTAAAGGGATCTGAGAGTTGTAAATACCCTGCAGACATTGTTTGGATCTTATTGTTATGGTACCACGTATAGTTGTACTTTCATATACAGCTTTGTTTTCTGGGGCTACTTTTTGTTTCTATGAGATCCAAATGATGAGAGACAGGTAGATCCAGACTAGGCAGGCTCTCTGGTCCACCAGATTCATGCTGCTCCTACTGTTGTTACACATGTTGGATTTTAAATGGGCTGGATGCTGCCACTGGAGAATCCCTCTCCCCTGGGAAGGAGCTGGTGTCCCCTGCTGACCCAGGAGGAAGCACGGCAGGCAATGGGAGTCAGTGAAGAGAGCTGGCTATGGAATCTGTTTGTGTTGGACTCTGGAGGGTCTTGCATGGCGGGATAAATTAAATTCACCTCTTTCTGCTTTCATTTGTGCTGCAGTGATGAGGCTGTGGAGCTGGAGGCACAATGACCCCTCGACTAGCTCTTCTTCTGGTGCTGGGAAGCCCCAACCCATGCCCCGATTTAGTTTCTGTGTGTTTGAAATCAGTGTGGACAGGGGGAATCTGGGCTCTGTGCTCACCTAATCCTCTCTTTTGCTGCATTTACATGTTTATTTGTAGAGTTTGACCTGTGCTTCTACGTGCAGAGCACAGAGAGCACAAGGTGTTCACCCCTAAGGTAAGTGTGCATCCTCTCAGGTTTAACATACTTCGAAGTTTACTACTACCTTTAAGATGGCAGAAATGTGAATACATAATGGATTAAATCTTTCCTCCCAAAGGCTTGCAGATACCCAGGCATGCCATAAACCAAATGAAAGTACCAGCATTCCTCCCCTGTTTTGGATGGTTACAGTAATAGATAACAGGCTGCAGCATGATCAGGCCTAATGTTTTGACCCTGAAGGGTCCTTGTTTGAGCCTGAACAAACATTTAATTTGAAGTACCTGCTCCAGGTCTTAGAAAGACCCTTTAGGGTCAAAAAATACTATAAAATCAAGCTTCTACTTATGCAGGTGCACAACAAACATTCCAGAGTAACTTTTTTGTTATTTTACAGCAGTGGTTAATTTTAGTTGGCACACGTGATGTTTCAGGGATCTAAGAGTAATTTTTAATATTTCTTGTTAGCCAAAACCTTTACTAAGACTGACGTGACAGTCTTAAATATCCCCCAGTGCAGAGTGACTAACTGCAGCCTTGTTATTAAGCCAGACTCCAAGTGGTTTTGTAGGAAACACATTTAATACCAAAAAGTTATATATAGTTATTAAAAAACACAGACAGGCTATAGGTGTATGTGTGATGTGTAAACTGACTGCACTGCTGGCAGGAGAAAAAGCTGGGTCAAAGAACTAAAATATAGATCACAGTATCTGTATGTGAGAAAAATCTTCCTTCCTGCTGTGCCACCTCTTCTGTCCTTCTAATAGATATTACAATTACACTGTCTTAATTATTCCTCAGTTGAGAAAGCGTAAATAAATATTTCTACAGTACTGTGTAATTACTTGTATGTATCTTATTAATTTATTCCCAAAGAAATAGGACGATTCAGTCGTGAGATAGTTATTTTAATGATCATTCCACCCACTGCAGTTAGTTACTAAAGGGTTTTGTATGCCCCAGATTCATTTAACTGAAGAGTCCAGCTCATGACAGAGCTCGGCCTGCATCTCCTGCTTCTGATAGGACTGTCAACATAATGCTATTTCTGTACTAATCATCTGTAAGACAAGGTATCAAATCCTCACTTTGAGATGATACTCTCTTCTTCCCAACGGAGATACAAAGTCAGGAAAAACTCACCGGTGATGTAGCAGGTGACCCGCCGGTTCTGCTCGGAGATGTCCGCGTCGACGGTGCTCAGGGTGACAACGACCTGCCCCGGCTCCGCGTTCTCAATGACCGACCCCTTGTAGAAATCTGAGGTGAACTGGGGAGCGTTGTCGTTTTCATCAGACACAGTGACCTCCACCAGGGTTTGGGAAGAGAGCTGGACCTTCCTGCCGTGGTCAGTGGCCACCACATAAAAGCGATAGATCTCCTGGTCTTCACAGTCCAGCTCTTTCAGTGTGGTGATCCACCCGCTCTCACCGTCGATGGTGAAGAGCCCGTGGAGGTTGCCAGATTCTGCTTCCAGACTGTAGGTCACCTGCCCGTCACTCCCCATGTCCTGGTCAATAGCTGTCACTTGAATGACTGTGGTTCCTGAGGGCATGTTCTCCATGACAAAAGCTCTGTAGGGATCTGCCTCAAACACAGGCCTGTTGTCATTGACGTCCTGTACTTGGATATTCACAGAGACCAGAGAGACCAGCTCAGTCTCCTGATGTGAGCAGTGAGCCATGACATCAACCTGGTACCACTTGGTGGTCTCATGATCCATGGGTTTTTTGATTTTCAAAGCCCCTGTTTGTTCGTCCAGTGTGAACACCTCGTCCTTGTTACTTTCTGTAGTGGTTCCCTTCACCAGGCTGTATATAATGGGATCCTCTGCAAAAGCTTTGACTGACCCTATTTCTGACCCCTCTGGAAGATCCTCAGATGCAGAGAACGTATAAAGGGGCTCAGAAAACCTTGGCAATGTCACCTCCCTGGGGACAATCTGGAGATTCACCGGAACAAGGGAGTTCCAGTGAGGGGGTCTGCCATCTTCAGCTTTCACCTTGAAGTTAAAGGCTCTGTTTTCTAAACCAATAAGGCTCTCCTTGACCTTAACAACACCTGTGGCAGCATTGATCTCCACAAGGTCTTCTGCCACATCTTCCACAGAGTCAACAGAGTAAATGACATCTGCATTTGCACCTTCATCAGCATCGTAAGCCAGTACCTGGATGACAGGGGAGCCTTTGCTGACATTGGACTGGATGGACAGTGTGTATTCAGAGGCTTTGAACAGAGGAGGGTTGTCATTCTCATCTGTAAGGATTATTTTCACAGTGCAGAAGGCCACCTTCCCACCCCCATCCTTGGCCATGACTTTAATGGCAATGACTCTCTCTGTGGAATTTTCCCTGTCCAGCTTTTGCAGCGTGGCAATACAACCTTTATTGTCTATGGAGAACTTCTCATGGGCCAGTTTATTTATGATGGTGTAGTCTATGGTACCATATGGGCCACCGTCTGGGTCAATAGCCAGCAGCTCAATCACTTTGGTTCCTATCTCAGCATTTTCTGCCAGCTCTGCCTCGTACACATTCTGCTGGAAAGAGGGGCTGTATTTGTTGGCATTTGTGGTGTTGATATACACAGGCACAGTGCTCTTGAAAACTCCATCTGAAGCAGAAACTCTGAGACTGTAAGAAGGCTCCAAGTCCTTTTTGCAGCGGTTGAACATGGATATTATCCCAGAAGTGCTGTTGATGGCAAAATGCCTGTTGTCATTACCCGAGAGGATCACGTATTCCAGCCGGGTGGTGTCTCCACTGTCAGGGTCCAGGGCCTGGACTTTGATCACGATGTGCCCACACGTAGCCATTTCACTGACCTTGGCTTCATACTGAAGCTGGCTGAACTCAGGGGGGTTGTCATTGATGTCTGTCACATCTACAATTACCAGGGCATCGCTGCTGAGCGGAGGCACCCCGTGATCTGCAGCTCTGACTTTCATGCGGAACTGTTGATTTGTTTCATAATCAAGTGCTTGAGCTGTTGTTATTTGCCCTGTGCTGGCGTCGATATTAAAGAACTTGGCAGCATCTGAACCATCATCCATGATCTGATAGGAGACAACTTTGTTTCTGCCCGAATCCTTATCAGAGGCAAAGAGCTGGACAACAGGGGTCTGTGGTGGCAAACTCTCCGAGACAGACGCTGTGTAAATGACCTGAGAAAATACGGGGGGGTTGTCATTAATGTCCTCTACCTCCACCTCTACTCTGGCCTCTGAGAAGGATCCAAGAGCTGTGTCTGTGGCTCTAACAGTGAATGTGTGTTTTGTTTCCAGCTCATAGTCCAGCTGCCCTGTGACAGTAAGGACACCAGTTTTGAAGTCAGTGTTGAAGAGTTTCAGGGCATCTTCTTCTACAATGTTATAGATGAGGCGCAAGCCTTCAGGGCTGCGGGCCTGGATGTGGAGGATGGATGTGTATGGGGGGATGTTTTCTGGCACCTTCACTCGGTAGTACAAACTTTGGAACAGAGGGTTGGATCTGTTCCTCACACTGATCACAACCTCCTCTTCAGCGCTCAGGGGAGGCTCTCCTTTGTCCTTAGCAATGACCCGGAGGTTGTATTTATTTAAAGCTTGATAATCAAGAGGCCTCTTAAGGGAGATGTCTCCTAGGTGAGGGTCAATCCGAAAGTATTTGTAGTCCTCTGCAAACGAGTAGGTAACAGCTCCGTTATCCCCTATGTCTTTGTCTGTTGCTGACACCTGAAAAAGGACATCCCCTGGCTCTGTGCCGTCCTGCACCGAGGTGTAGTAGGGCACATTCTCAAACCGCGGGGGGTTGTCATTGACATCCTCTACATAAACCCTGACTGTGGCTTGGGACACTCTCGGTGGCTTCCTGTTGTCCTTCACTTCCACAGCTACCTCGTGCATGTCTTGCATTTCACGGTCAAATTTCACACCCTTGGTCTGAAGAACTCCAGAGGCTTGGATCATTTTGAACCTTTCCTTTTCGTTCAAAAGCGAATAGGAAAGGGGTTCATTTAGCTGATACCCTCTGACCCCAAGAATGGTTAGAGTCTTTTCGTCTGTAGAGTTCTCCATCACAGTTGCTGTATATATGTCCTGATCAAATTTCAAGCCGGTACCTTGTGCCCGAGTTAAATTTAGCTTAACCAGAGCAGTGCTCTTATATAAGCCATCACCAGCTCTGACTGTGAGCTCTCGGTAGCTTCTCAGGCCAGTAGTGTTCAGAATGGAGACGAGACCTGTGAGTGGATGGATATGGAAAGCATTATCAAGGTTCCCTTCCACGATGCTGTAGGTCACCTCCGAATCTGCATCTTTTGCCTGCACTGACACAAGCTCCATCCCTGGGTGGGCAGGCAGCAAGACAGAAATGTCGTAAGTGTCTTTGAGAAAGACTGGAGGTGAGTCATTGACATCTTTAACGTGGATTGTGACCTTGGCAGGCTTGGATGCAAACAAGCTGGGACTTCCACTGTCGTGCACATGTACACTGAAGTGGAAAACCGGGGTGAGCTCATAGTCTATATCAGCACGACTGGTCAGCGTCCCTGTGCTGGGATCCACTGTGAAATATTTCAGTGCCTCTGGTTCCAAAATCTCATAGACCAGCAGCGCATTGGAGTCTTGATCAGCATCTGTTGCATAGGTCACAAGAGGAGCATTGCTTTCATCCAGAACCATGCTTTGGGATGGGGCATTCTCCATGATCCAGCCAACGAAGGAAGGCTTAACGAAGACAGGCACATTGTCATTCTCATCTATGACATAAATAAGCACCACTGCATCCATAAATGCTCCAGCCATGTTGGTGCCACGGACTTTCAACTGGTAAAAAGACACCTGCTCAAAATCTAAGCTCTTCTGAGTGGAAATCAGGCCTGACTGATAGTTCATGGAGAACACTCCATCTCCATTTCCATCTTTTATTTCATAGCTGACTGGTGACAAGCTTGTGGCTGAAACCTGGATCAGAGGAGAGCCAACAGGAGTGGATTCACTGATCTCTGTGATGTATTCGGCCTCTGGAAATTTTGGAGGGGTTCGATCTGAGGGTCTAATGCGGACGTGTACCGTAGCAGAATCTTTAAGCCGAAGAAACCCCCGATCTTCTGCCTTTACAATAAGAGTAAATCGCTCCTGCCTGGATGGGTCCAGTTTCTGGGCAACTGTAATAATTCCAGAATATGGGCCGATGCTAAAGAAGCCTTCCCCATTACCTGCAAGAAGAGAAATTACAGAGTGAAGAATGCAGACACCTTATTGGTCTTGGTTTTCTGAACCTCTTTTTCACAGTTTCTCCTGATTTCAGACCTTATTAACATCTGTTTCTTTTACTGGGAGAAATTAATTCATTTCTAAATAATTTTAATTATAAGAACAATGAACCCATTGAGATCTGTGAGCTAACATTTGAATCAATCAAAATGTAAATTGGAGATAAACACCCTTCTAATTTAAGCATATTTAGTGGTGGCAGAGCATGTGCTTGAAGCTTTTGCCTCGTGTGCAGAACATGGTAGCACAGACAGTACTAGTTCCTTCAAGCCCTGTCATGCTTGTAATTACCAATACTTCAGGAGCAATTAAATTCCTCAGTCCTTGATCTAAATTGCAGTGAGAAAGATGGGAGCAAAGGATGGCTTGTCTCCTGAGAAGAATTTACAGGCTAAATAGGCCGTGTGGCACAGACATAAATACTTAAGTTTTAACTTTATAGTGAATGATAAAATATTTGCCCACTGAGCACGAATGACTCAAAACCACCACCAGTCAATGCTGAGAGGGTTCTCACCATTCCTTGAGGATGTGTTTCTTGGTAGAAATAGTGGAATCATGACGATTGCTGTGGGAATTGGAGTTCTTTTGCCTAACAACTGAATAGTTCCCATGGACAAAGAGGAATTTTGTCCACGAACTCAGATTTTAGATCGTTCTAACTTGTCCAGTCACATTTTTTCTTAGACCAGTGACTCAACATTAAGCTGTCTTCTTAAGAAAGGATGCTAATATTCCATAATATGGAAACTACCTACTCACTCTAGGTTTTTTCCTGGGTAGGAAGAAAATCACATTTTAGAACCGTGCAGCCACTTGCTGTTCTTTGCAACAGCTAGAGAAAGCTGGTCAAGTGGCCACCAGTTAGAGCATGGAAGTGCAGGTATGAGCACAACCTAAACTGTGTTGTTGCATGGCTCTCACCTGCCTGAAGGGAGTAGTGAATTTCAGCGTTAGCCCCCTGGTCCTGGTCAAGGGCTCTGACTTGTATAATCTCCGTGCCCACCACTGCCGAGTCCAGCACTTCTGCTTCGTAATGGATGCTGCTGAACTGGGGAGGGTGAAGGTTGCAGCTGTCCACACGGATGATGACTCGGACAAAGTTCCGCTTGATGGGGACCTCCTGGTCTCGTACCTGAATGGCAGAGAGAGGGCAGGAACAGTCACACTCAGGGACAAGCCAGTCTTGCCTGCACCATTTTCCAAGTAACTCATCAGCACTCTTACAGAGGGGGGTGTTTTGCAGTGGTACCAAGCCCTTGGCTGGGAATGAGCCTGGAAGTTTCAGCGCCAAAGCTCAGCCTTGAATTTGAAACCAAACATTAACTATTATGCACTGTGTTTTCTTCTGTAAGAATCCAGCGGCCCTCCAAAGAAGGTGGTTAGAGGAATGCAGGGTGTTAACTACATTTAGCCATGTAGTAAAGGTTAACACCCTGCTTTCCTCTTCCCTATTGTTCCAGACAAATCCTCCCTCAAAGACTAAAACTGCTTTTAATTTCTCCAGTGACCCATATATGCCGGCCAAGGTGGTGGACTCAGCAGGGCTTGGTTAGGACTCACCATCACTGTGAGGGTGTGCTGAGGCATGGGCTGGGAACTGAAGCCTTCTGCTGTTGTGAGGGCTCCACTGCCTGGATCCAGCTGGAAAAGTCTTGTGCTTTTGGGGTCCACGCTGCCATGGATGGTGTAGATGAGCCCCTTTCCTTTGTCCTTGTCTGTTGCACTGACTCGAAGGATTTCTCTGCCTGAGGGGGTATCTTCAGGAATCGTCACGTCGTAATGGCTCTCAAGAAACTGGGGACGGTGCTGGTTGATGTCAATCACGTGGATAAATGCCTGTGGGGGAGACAGCACAGTGAGGGAAGCAACTGGACATGCAGTCATGTAAAATCTCAGCTACCAATCCTTCCTGGGCGTTGACATACTCTGAGTGCCGTAACCATCACAGTTTTCTAACTCTCGGAGCTTTCCCATCTGTGATGACTGGGAGCCCTTTTGTCCTTCTCCCCAGGGAACTCCTGCTGTGCCTTCCCCTTCGTGTTTTTCAGTTTGCTTCCTCTCCTTTTTTAAAATCTCTCCAGTCTGGCAAGGCATTCAGAGCGAACGTGCCTGCGCCTGGCACATGAGGGAACAGTCACAGCCGGCCGTGGAAAGCAGCAGTGGCTCAGCCGTGGTGCCAGCTTGGCTGGCTGGTGCCTACACAGCAACCCCCATTATTTACTCACCAGAAACCTGACAGAAGGGGGATGTTTGGTAAAAGAAAGGACGGGCTGGCCTATCTCAAGAGCAGGAAGTGTGCTGAGAAGCAAAATTTCTGTTCTACCCTTTTTAGCCAAGTCTTCCTCTCCAAATTTAACAGCACCCCTGGGAATCCTGAATCCTGCCTGGGAAGTCACTGCTTTCTTCTGTGTGGTCTCCTACCCTGGCTGTCCTGACCTCGTACTGACGTGCCTCCTGCATCTTAGGAAGTCCCAACCAAGTGTAATAATTTGCTTCCTTTAGCAAACCTGAGCATGCCATGGGGGTTTTGCACAAGCAGGTTTCTTGACATCTGCTAGCGGCCTTGAGTGCCAAAATAAACGTAGGGATGAGATGCAAGGTGGCAGGGAATGCACACCAGGCAAGGTGGGGCTTTGTTTGTTTATTTAGAACAATACTTGAAGACTGTTGAGACAAATGGCCATCCGTTAGCATCTCAGCATCACGTTTCACAGGAATGGTGGAGCTCCTCACTCATCACCCCCCACAGTGAATTTCCCATGATAAGCATCACTGACAGGTGACTCACGTTCTAGGTCTTCCTGTGCAGCAAGGGCTGGATTTTTGGCTGCTTCTTAAGTGTGGAGAGAATGAATGGCGAAAGATCGAGCCCTGAACACCCCTCCTCAGGGTAGGTAAAGATGGGAAAATCTCATTATTTTAGCTGGGGCTCAGGGACATGCCTGAGAGTAAAGTGCCTCCTTTGATCAATACTTACTTTTTATGTGGCAGCTCAGAGCACACAGCATCTTTGCAGTTGCCCCAGTCACTCCCCGGGCCTGACCTCTTGCAGATGCATTTGTGCTGGCTGTACCTGGGCTAACATATCCCAGGAACACCCCTTGACATGGGAACACGGACCCAAGCCTGACCTAACTGTGTACACACTTAAGACGTCCCAGATGTGCTGGAATTCAGCCTGAGCAGCTGAGACCAAGCTGAGGTGTGAGTGTGTGAACTGCCACCCCAGCTTGGCTGGTGGTGTAGATGTGTCCTTGTGTGCTGGCTGGGATCAAGAGGAAAGACCCAGGCTCTCCTAGACCAGCTGTGTTTCCAACAACATAAAAACAATCCTAGCTTGGTATAAGGTAAGACTCGGGTCACTGTGTAACGTAAGATCACAGTGTAAGGAGGTTCCTGTGCCTGGCACCTGATCCAGAGCTCAGCAGATTCAGACGGAAGGTTCCCTTTGGCACACGCTCCCTCTCGATGGGGTCTCCACTAAAGAAAAAACATTACCTGGGTTTTGATCGTACTGGACCCATCAGTGACTTCTACTGTCAGGTTATAGCTTGACTTCTTCCTTGCATCCAGGGGTCTTGCAATGACCATGCTGCCTGTACTCTTTTCAATGTCAAAATCCATGTCATCATCACCACCTGGGACAAGGGAGAGATGGAAAAGGGAAACAGGAGGGCAGTTACAGTCAGCTGGATTGGGGATAGCGTCACAGGTAAGGTGTCTCCCAAATCTGGAAACTCAAAACAACATGTGATAGATAAATGCACACAGGAGATAAGGAGGACAAGGCAAAGCTGGACAAAGAGATCGTCACAGATGGTGACAAAGGAGTGTGAAAAGGAAGGTGAGCAGAATTAGAGAAAATGAGGAGGAGGAGAGAAGGGAAAGGATGCACTTATGCATGTGATGTCCTGGCTAGATTGGCAACAGGCACATTTGAGCATTGACTTATTTGCACAAGGCTTCCAGCCGTGCAGCATCACTGGCTTAGCATGGATCAGGGACCTGCTGGGTACAACAGGGCTCTTGCTGGCTTCTGATTCGAGGTCACACTGTGGCCATATCAGCAATGGTCCTCATCACCACGGCTGGGAGCCTGTGTGCTACCTGAATTCCCAACACTCCAACAGTTGGGGAGGCAGACGGTGCTTCCAGGGTGAGCAGAGCCTGTTGCCTCTAACCCAGATGGCTGAGAAGTGCCAGGAACAGCAGGCCTGAGCAGCTCAGCAGCACAAGGCTGTTCCTCACCCTACTGCTGCTCAGCCCTGGCATGGCAGCTCCTTTCTCATGCCTCGCTTGCTGGGGCCTGTTGGGCCCCTCTTGCACATTAAACCCTGCCAAGATATTAAACCCTGTTCTGAGATATGAAGAGGCCGAAAGTTTTCTGTAATTTATCCCAGGTCTCAACTTCTTCCTTCCTGGCTACTGGATGCTCTGGATTCTGCTTTATTGTATTACCAGCTGGTAAAATATTTGCTGGTTGTAAAATTACGTATCTTTCCTTGCTGCAGGAATGCAGTGCTCACCAGCCATCTGGAGCACTGCTCTCCTGCTGGGAAGGAGACAGAAAGAAGCAGAGACAGAGGGAGAGAGACCCATGGATGTCCTTCCCTAAGTGATGTTGCTTTGTCAGTTTTTGCAGACTCCATCAACCTCAGAGACAGAGTGTTTGTGGTCTGGGAAAGGTGAAACTTTGAATGAGGGGCCGAAGGCTCCTGGATCTCTGCATCACCCTCTTGGGTGCCAGCTACCATGATGCTTTCCTTCCCTTCCAAGGAAAATAAAATCCCGTCCTTTTCCACCAGGATAGAAACCAAGAGAGCCTTGAGCACTTGCTTGGTGGACTAGGAGCTGGGAAAGATGAGGTCAAACTATGGGAAATGACGGGGTAACATTCAGAGGAATACACCGTTAATTCTGCAGACCCAAGCAGACACTACTAATGCTGGATAAACCTTTCACTGATACTGTCTTGCTCCTTGTAGCGTTGTATCTCTTGTTGCTTAATTGTATTTATATACCACTATCCTTGCCCTAACACAGTAAGGGGAAAAACTATTTACTTGCCCAATTAAGGCTTTGTCTGACAAGGGCAGGCCCTGCAGGCAGTACCAGGGAAAGGCTGTGCAAGGTAGATTGGGGCACCACTTCAAAACATCAAATTACATGAGCACAATTGGCCCTCGTTGGTAGGACCAGTTCTGCACACACTGCCTGGAGAGTCCCCTGGGGTGACAGCCCACGTCCCCTCTGAATCGTGTGTCTTAGAGGAGGCCCTAGAGTTCCACGTTCCATGTCTAAATCATCCCTGGGATGTGGTGAGGTGGAAGGAAGAGCCCCACAAGTTAGGGCAGACCAGGTCTTTGAGGAATGCTTCCTTCCCAGTTCCCTACTCAAGACTCAACATGGAGGGAGATACGGAGGGTGTCTGTAACACCCAGCCACACACCTGGATCCTTGCAGGCAGTTTCAACAAAACCAAGTGTCACCCGATTCCCAGGAGGAGCTGGCACTGGCATGCCCTGCCTCTCGTGCGACATCGGAGAACACCTCAAACACGGGCAAGTTCCAGAATGTCATTAAAAAAGCGTGTTAGGTAATTGCACTTGGCACCAGAGGCCTTGGATGGGCAGCTTTGTCTAATGGCTGTTCAAACCTTCTGGTGCCTGTGAGAAAGCTTTCCCCGTAGCTCACCTACACCTAAAGCAAACAACTTCATTAGCTCAGGCATGCGAGCGCTGAAAGCCAAGGGAGCTGGAGCAAACGCTCCCAGACACCGCTGCCCTGCTCCGATTTCTGTGTCTCACCTGTGATATTAAACCACACTTGGCTGGGGCCCATCTCAATGCTGATCACTCCCACCATGTGGTTCACGGGATCTGTTTCCATCACGGCGAAGTTGAAGTGGGGTTCATCGAAAGCCAGTGGCTCTGAGGAAGGGCTGGGCCGGGTGACCCAGCTGATGTGAAGCCTCACGTGGGAGGAGAGCGGGGGGCTGCCACCGTCTGTGGCCTTGACCTGCCAAGAAAGGCACGTGCAGTCAGGGAGAAGGCTGAGTTAGCTCAGGGGAACTCCATGGAAAGCTCCTTCTCCCACCCACCAGGAGTTTCGGCTCCCAGTGTGCCCAAAATCCCATGAAACAAATCTTGAGCCAGCGGTCCATGCTCTGGCTGCTTCGAAGGCAGAGCCATGCAACCCAAATTCCTCTTTACCATCAAGTAAATGTGCCAAGCTCTATCCACAGCAGAGACCTGGATCACAAGCCTTATTTCAAGGACCCACAGACTCTGAGAGGGCTTAGAGCCTACATCCAAGCTCCATGGCCTGATCAGAATGCCAAATAGAGGCAGGATGTTCAAGACTGTTCAGGTTTAGGTCCGTAACCATATGGGATCATGGATCACTGTATTCCTTTCTGAAGGGTAGGCTGGACAGTAATTTTAAATTTATTGTCCATTTTTAATAGGTTCCTACCTCTGCATTTCCCATCCTTCCCTCCCAGTTTCTCTCCCTGTAAATTCCCTTATTCAAGCTCTCCTTCCACTGCTGCATTTTCTCCATCTCTTTCCTTTTATCTTTTCCTTTTCTGAATCCTTTTCTCTCTTTCCCTCTGCACCCATTTCTTCCCCTCAGCTGTTTGTTTCCCTCTCCTCTCACCGTGAGTATGTTGTATTCGGAAGCAGGAAAGGCTTTCCTGGAGAACACCATGCCGGTTGTGGGGTTGATGGTGAATATCCCCTCCTCCTCCTCCTCGATGGTGTAGGTGATCTGGCTGTTCTGGCCCTGGTCGCGGTCGGAAGCGATCAGCCTGTAGACTGGCAGTGGGGTCTCTGAGGCCTCTCTCTCGGGGAGCTGCACCATGAAGAGCTTGTGGGGGAAACTGGGAGGGCTGTCGTTGGCATCCAGGACTTGGATCACGACTCTGCTGGTGGATTTCAGGGCTGGCTCTCCGTTGTCAGAGACAGCCACCTGTCAGCAAGCAAAGGGAGAAGGTGACAGGGCCCTCAGACGTGACCTGGAGTGTGACCAGCCAGCCTCCATCCTGGTGGGCAATGGCTAAGCCAGGGGTTTTTGTGTGGCTCTGCATTTTATCTCAACATTTTCCAAGGCACTGCTCCTCTCTGCAGGGCAAAGCCTGGTGGCCCTAGCCAGCGCTGTGCAGGGCCTGTCCATGCACAGGGGGATGAGTTTGCAGGGCTCCTGCTCCCAGCTGCTCTGGGCAGTGGTCAGGCTGGTCACTGGAGATCACGCTGCTGAAAATGTTCATATTGCAATGGCTTGGCGAGGTACCAGCCATCCTCACCCTGCCCTGCCTGTGCATGCTCCCAGCATGTTCCACTGCACAGAGAAATGTGTTATCCCCCATCAGCCTGATGGACTCAAAAACCTCCAAATCCCTCTGATGGGAATACTCATAGCTGGGAGCAGCTGAGGATGGGGGCCGGTGACCACAGCTACACAACGATGTCTGATACAATGAGATAAATGAGGGTGGATTTCTCTGGCTTGCTCTTTCCCTCATAATCTATAAACCATCCTGCCAGAGGACAGTTCCAGTCATCTTCCCGCATTCCCACACCTTCCAGAACAGGACTTTTGCTCCAGTCTTCAGCAAGGAAATAATAAACCCCGCAGTACTGCTGCAGCTGTCTCTTGGGTTAACACACACCATTTAATTAAGTTTCCCAGCAGTTGGGAGCTGATGGGATGAGATTCTTTCTCTGTGCTCCAACTTGCAAGGAAAGCTCTTTGAGGACTTAATACACTTGTAGGTAAATAAAGCTAATTACAATCATCATTACCCACCTCTAGGATATGTTCAGCCTTGTATTCTCGATCCAGCTGCCGTGAAGTCGTGGAAATCAGACCTGCCAAGAAAGAAACCCTTTGAGCTCCAAGACTCAGCATGCAAGCAAAGCCAGGGCTGATCAGATCCCTGAATGCCCAAGATCAGCCTGCCCACCTGTCCCGTTTCAGGTTCTCCTCTGTGATCAGAGGAGAAAGACAGATACCCCCAGAGGGTAACCCATCCCCTCCCAGCGTGAATCCCTCTGAGGAGGTGTTGCTCCTGCTCTCTGATCACAGAGACCACGGAGGAGGGGGAACACCTACCAGATGCCTGCATCAGTTGAGGGTTGGCAAGGCATTAGGTGAGAAAAGCTGCAGGACCACGAAAACAAAACTTTTCTTATGCCTCTAAGTAAGAAACACTCTGCATGTGCTGGCACAAGCCTGGCCTCTTAACAAGTCTCGACTCCTGTCTTCCCTGTGCTGAACCTTGCTCCTTGTAATTTACAGTGTTTTGACAAAAGTTTGTCTTCTGTCTTGGGAAATACCCTCTACTCGACTGCTACAACAAATGCATTCGGGCTAAAAATAAGGTACACAGTCAATAATAGCATTGGTGTATTATTTAAGCCTTGCTGAGAGACAAGGTGAGTCCTCCAACAATTTCAAGATTTGAGGTATTTCTGAAAAATACACAGTAGTTTAACCACAAGGAATAGGTTGGATGCAGGAGGGAGGAATTGTGGCTATAATAAACTAGAGTTGAAACAAAATCATCATAATTGCCTCTTTTTGGCCTGTCCATGACTAAGCTGAGTTGATGCAAGTGTGGAAAGGATGGAATTGAGGCTTCTGTTTCCACGTCTGGTTTTGTAACAGTCCTTGCAGAGTGCCTTGACTCTTCACTTTTGGGGAAAAGCAGCCCTAGATCATTTTCACAACTGCTTTACCAGTGATGGAAATTGTATATGTAATGTTTGACCTCCTGAAAGTCATCAAGCCCGACACCTGTGAGTGTTTTTGTCCACTCCCAGTTATTAAGGTCTCTCTCTTCCTTGTGAAGGAAAGTTCTGCTTCTTCACATCAACAAAAGGCAGGGTGAGTTTTCCTGAGCACAGCAAGCAGTGACCCAGGCCCACGCTACCCTGGGAAATGCTTTGCATGTGATGCTGTGTGCATGTGCAGTGGTGTGAGCACGTGCACTCGTGTGTCCTGAAAGACTTGTAAATCCCAGCTGCGTGAGCCCATCTCAACTCTCATTTCTGGTCCAAAGACAGAAAGCTTTAATTAACAGTGTTGTCTTCAGCTGTACCATACTTCTGGTGCACGACTGTCTGAGCACGACAGGCAAGAGGAAATTTCAAATGGCTGCAGGAAACACCAGGCAGCTGAAGGAGGGAGCAAGGAGCAGCTGCTCGGAGCATGACTATTGTTCACCGTTTCCACTTGTTCTCTGGGATTATTCACATTTGGCACCAGCCACGGTGCTAAACATTTATTTGACGCCTTTACAATCATAAATCAACACTCCTTAATGTGTTATGACAAGATGGCTTGAAAAATTCTGTTTGCTTGTCTGTCATAGTGGTTTTTTTTCTCTCCCTAATCATCCTTTTTAACATCTCAGCAGGTGAAGAGGACTCAGCAGAGAACCCACTGGAGCTCTTAGAACTTTCCCAGGGTAGTGAGAGGCTGTAGGGGTCCATTAGCAGCAAAACTCATGGAAATGCTCTCCTAATGGGGGCCTGGAGAAGGAATTGCAGCAGCAGTTCACAGATCTCTGATGCTCCTGTCCTCACTGCCATTGAGCCCAGAACTCCAGCTACCTCAGGGAATGCGTCCTGATTTTGACCTAAGAGGCCACAGGACACACAGATATTGACAACGGAGCTGCCTGACACCCATGTGCACGCTGGGGATGTTTCTGGTTTATCAGATTGCAAAATCCACTTGCAGCAGACTAACACCTTGTTTGCACTGGATTACTGCACGACAGCTGATGGAAGGAACTTCACCACTCTGAAGTCACTCTCTGGATTTGCCTGGCCACACCCTGAAATTCTTTCATGACTTAATGAAAAAAATGACAGAAAACAAGATCGTAGCTGAGCTTTCTAGAGCTGGAGAAGGAGGACTGTTGTGAATGCAGGTGAACTGGGATTTAATAACTCTCTTGAATGTCTGTACCACTGAAGATGCTCAGATCTCCTAGGGACTAAGAGCTGACTCTGCTCTCTACCACGTAACCTGTACTGTATCCCAGCTGGGAGTCTCACCAGATGGAATTTTTTGGTTTATCTTCACATCTGCTGAGCCACAAGGCAAAGGGGTGACTTCTCCTCCTGACCCCAGGCAAACTCTGTCCCTTACTCCGCGCCCAACCGCGGCTCCTGGTTCTCCCCTCTGGAGCCAGTTACCACTCTGCCCTGGGATCTGAAAGCCCTTGTGGTTAATTAATTAGGGTTAATCGCCCTAATTCCCGCTTGGAGCGGTGCTGGGTGATGCTGAGATGCACAAACTGACAGCAGAGTTCACACAGAGCACTCGGGGATGGGGAGATGGACATTGCACACCACTCCTGAGAGGAGCCCACTGGAATTAATGCACATTTTCGTTTGTTACTGCTTGGTTATACACCCGTGAGGCCAGAGGGCCAAAATGGAAGTGGAAGCTGTTATTAAAGGGGAACTGCCATCAGCTTTGGTGGCCTGGGGACACAGTTCCTTGGTTCTTTCTGCTGTCCCCTACAACGCCTGGGAAGTGCACACTTAGTTTTAATGAGTGTTTTGTGTGTGCATGTGCATGTGTGTGAGTTATCAGCACCCTGCCCTGCTGGAAAACCCCATCCAGCCTGTCCCATGGGACATGTCATAGAGCTGAGTGGGTGCCCTTTATTTGTGTTCTTGCATGAGGCCCTGAAGGTTTCTGCTGAATCCTACAGAGACTGAACAAAACTGTCAGAGATCCTAATTGCACCTGGCCAATTAGCCAAGCTCTGCATCCAGCTGAAGGCCCAGAAAGTCCCTTCTGCTGCCTGCACGCAGGCAGGCACAGACTGTGCTCCAGCAGCCTGTCCACACACAGCAATGGGAAAGGATTGTCTGCCTTTCTCCTGCCTGCTGCCTGGAAAGGGCAGAGAGGAAGGCTGGTCATGTTGGAACAGGAGCACCAAAATTACCAGGGCATTGTTGTCAGGGAACAAAAAATAATAATAACTTCTGCTGGCAAGAACAGGGCTGGGGTGGAGGTTGCTGGCCCCCTGCCCTTGCTGCAGGGGGGAAAATCTAAGATAGTTAAAATAGCCAGAATCAGGTTTGCAGGCACTGAGGCTTTCACAAGAGCCTGAGAAGGGAAGAGGTTGTTCTCCTGAAATTCTCTTTGTCTCACTCCTGCATTCCATTTAACCTTTTTTTCCTTCTCCTACCACCCCACCTCCTGTTCTGACCCTGCTGTGCACTACTCCATGTTCAGCTGTGTGTTATGTTGATTTTGGGAGCAGCCATGCAGCCATCCCTCAGACCTAAAGAGCCAGATGTCCTTCCTCGCAGAGAAATGCAGGGAGCCACAGGCATGCTGGGGAAGCCCACGGACACTGCACAACACAAGAAATATCAGAAGAACAAGCACTAGATAAGAGCTGGAGACAATACTCCAAAGTAAAAGGACTCTCCAAACAGCCTTCCAGCAGGACAAATGGCTTCATCCTGACTCTTCCTGCCACAGCCTCCCAGTTCCTCCTGGTCCTGTCTGGACTCAAACCCCCCCTCACATCAAACCCTGCACAAAACAAGCTGAAAACGTTTCCAGCAGCAGAATACCCCAAACCCTACTATCTGCCCATCTCTCCGTGTAGCTACTATCCCTGTCTCCCACAAACACTGCTCCACACCAGCTGCCAGGCTGGGCTGGAGAGATTCCATCGCTGATGACACAGAGCTTTCATCTCGGCGCTCAGTTTTGTTCCCTCTTCTCATCAGCCTTTCATGTATTTTCCCCCTTTTTCTCCACCCTCTTTAGGGAACTGAGAGCTGGAAGATCTTAGAGCCTTTCTGTGGTGGTTTGGGGATGCTGGAGGAGCCCAGCACAGTCACCATGGCCGTTCCTGGTTCCCTGCAAGGCCTCAGGAGAAGTCAAGGGGCCTTGCTGGTTACATCTCCACTGGCCAATCCACCCGTGTCAAGGTACTGGATCAAACACAGAACCAGGAACAGAATCACATTACTTGCAACAGTGTGCCCTAAATGATTATCCAGGGCTATTCTGCAGGGTTATTCTGGGTGTAGACATGCCTGTTGTAACAGTACATCAGCACCTTCATTCCTATTAGGACACAGGATGAGAACAAGCTTCCTCCTCCTCCTGCTCTCCCTTTGCCAAGAGGCCACTACCACCAGGAATGTCCTGCCTAGGAGAGACCCAGATTGACTTCTGGCCCTCTCGTGCTCTGGCTTATTTCAGTGCCAGTGTGACTTATTTGTCCTTTGATGACAATGACCATGTGGGATAGGAGAAAAAGAGGCATCTTGATCACAGTCTTCTGCCCTGCACTGGGATAATCCTTCTTTTTTGAATACAATCCTGCACTAATGGGGATGACCAGGCTCTGAAAGACCAGCAGTTCCTCTCCCAGTGCTGCACTACCAAGCTGAGACCAAAGATTATTGTTTCATTCTACTTAATGGAGCAACTAGCCTGCAGAATGAAAATACCACTGGGTTTGCAATAAGCTGCCTAAAGCCCTGAACGTTAGACAAGCTGTGATATTGCTTCTGGCAGCAGAAGCAGATGAATTCTCTTTAGATACAGTAAACATGAGGGTATAACTGCTCCGTTTATGCCAATGTTCACAGGTAATTATAGGTTCTTTTGGGTGACATGCAAGTAAAACAATGAATAACTGAATCCTCATCAGGCTTGGAAGCAGGACCTTAAACAACCTCCAAGCTCAGGATTTAAAGAAGAGACCTCCAGCAACTGTCCAAGAGATAAGATCAGCCCATGGGTTTCTTTCAGAACTGACAAACTTATCACTCTTCTCATGCAAATCACCTGAGTATAGGGAGAGATGGAGAGGAGATGACTCATACCTGAGAGAGCTTTTTTTGTCTAAGATGGGGATTAATGGGTTGGCTTGGAGGTGAGGTGTCTCACTGGCAAACATTTGTATTTTGCCAGTCACTCATTTTGCCATGGAACATGACAGCCTTGGAGCGTGACTTTGCAGGGCTGCGCTCACATGGGGGTGAAAGCTTTGCCTGCAGCATAAAGGCTGAATTTCCTCCAGGGTGCATGGCTGATCAGCTGATGAGGGGAGCCAGCCTGGAGTCCTGATAGCCATCCTGCTCCACATCCCATCGAGAAGTGGTTTTATGAAATGAGGCTTCTGAAGGAACATTTCTGCAGAAGCCTGCATTGTGCAAGCTGTCCCGGGGCTGGGTTGTTCATAGCTGTTTGGATTATGTGGGAAAGCTGGATGCAGAGCAATGTCCTGAGCAGGCTAAAAAGCTTCTGGCAGAGCAGACAGCTACAGCTGTGGGCAGCAGTGGTCACAGTTAGCTGACATCTCCAGGTGCATTTATACAGTGTCATGCAAATACACCCTGAGGTTCTTGTGACAAACGGATTTCAGTGTTTCATAATAATAATAGTAATAATAATTTATTTCTTCCATTCCCATCCTAGCCAGCTGTAGAGCACTGCCAGAGAGCCATTACACCACTGGTAACATGTAGCTGAGAGCTGCTCTAGCCTTTTTCAATACATCCAGCTCCTCATCTGAGAGCAAGCTTCTCTCCCGCTGCAGTAGCTGAACTGCTTTTATCATCTGCAGGAGATCAAAGTCATGCAATTAATCCTCTCCCAAACTCAGGCTCTGTGCCCTCCCTTCCCTCTTCTCCCAGAAGCTGATGGCATGAAGGGCTCGGCACAGCTTCCCTTGCCAGACTGGCCCAATGTCAGCTCTCCTGGGATAGTTTGAGGAAGCTGTTTACACAAAACATCAGCGGGTTTTTGATGGCTCTGGAAGATCTGGTAAATAATCCTCAGATGAAAGATACAGTCTAGGAAGATGGCAGAAGAGGCTTACTACACTTGCTACATTAATAGTGCTGGAGAATGGGTGGAGCCTTTAAGTGCAGTGGAATTCATTTCTGCTAATCCTGCCTGGGTCTGTCTCAGTCACCTCCAGAAGGGTGTTCCCTGGCTCAGGCTGTGCAACAGGGCACTTGTTTATAAGGGGGAAGATTAAAAACAACTGCTTGGTTCTGTTTAGGGCTTTGAAAGTAGCACATTTGTGTCATTCTGAGAGCCCTCTAGATGCAAATCGCAGCCCTCAGGTTGAGGGTTTCAATCCTCAGACTCCCCACAGAGTGTATTTGGAGACTGGGACTTTTGCTGCAGGAGGAAGGTGTGACAAAGGCAGCTGTGTGGGCTGTTTATATTGAATATGTAACATCCTCTGGGCACTTGGAAGCCTCAAAAACAGATGCTGAGCTGGGTCAGTCTTACCTGTAATGAGGTTAATGGTGAAGAGTCCTTGAGGATTTCCAGTCAGGATGTGAAAAGTCAGTTTTCCCTCTGAGCTAGAGTCTGGATCGAAGGCATCAAGCTGAAGGACAGATGTGTTTGGTGGGGAATTCTCCATCACAGAGGCATAGAAGACAGGTCTGGACATCTGAGGTGGGTTGTCATTGGTATCGGTGACTTCAATAAAAATTTCAGTCACAGAAGACAGTGGAATAGTTCCCAGGTCAAGGGCTAGCACAGTCAGCCAGTAGTGAGACGTTCCCTCTCGGTCGAGTGATCCTATGGTCCGTATGGTGCCTAGGAGAAGGACAGAGAATGTTTGTGAGGGATTTAAGGAACTCAGACCGCTTAGTCCTTGATGCCAGAGCGGTCTGTCTCTCAAGTCTGCTTCCTGCTTTTTGCTGCAGACACAAACTCTGGCACCCACTGTGTGTGGCTGTGAGATTGTGTGGAAGCTGAGGGCTTGCTTGTGCTGAGGGTCATTTTTGTTACACAAGTGAAAGAGAACACCTTGGTATTTTGGGGGAGGACAGACACTGATTTGCCATTATTTTAAGGACAAAACCCCCTGCTTTTTCCAACCCAGATACAGGGATAGACTTAGTATATCCCTGCACAAGCAAGAAAGGCTTGAATGCATACAACACTGTGAACAGTCAGGCCAAACACAGCAGGTAGTTTAAGCCTTCAAGGTACACTGTTAAATTAAGATGTCCTCACCTGTGTCCTTTTCGATGCGGAAGACAGACAGGCCAGTGCCTTCTCGGAGGAAATACTGAACCTCTCCATCTTTGCCCCTGTCGATGTCCTTTGCCATGACCATCATCACCGACGTGCCCTTAGGGCTGTTCTCCTGCACCCAGCCTTTGAAGACAAAGGAGGCAAAGCGTGGTGGGTGCAAGTTCTCGTTGACATCAATGACGTTCACTTCCAGGTGGCAGAGGGAAGAGCGAGAGAAGGGCTTCCCACCGTCACTGACCTGCACGGTTAGATTGTAAGAGTCCCTCTTCTCATAGTCCAGCTCCTTCTCCAAGCGGAGCGCCCCAGTCAGCTTATCCACATGGAACATCAACTCCTCATTGTTAATGAGGCTGTACCTCACCTCCCCCCCAGAGCCAGCGTCAGGGTCAAAAGCCTCCAGAAACAGGAGAATGGTCCCCACGGGCAGGTCTTCGGGGACTTTCACACTGTTGAGGGCTGGGAGGCACTGTGGGGTGTTGTCGTTTACATCCTCCAGAGTCACAACGAGGTCTGTAACGGAGAACAGCTGGAAGCCTGCTTTGGGCTGGTCCCTAGCTTCTATTTTCAGCACATAGCAAGGCCACAATTCTCTATCTAGAGCACCTGTGACAGTCACTTCTCCAGTGACACTGTTAATGGCAAACTTGTCTGTGGGGGTTAGGAGGGAGTATTTTACTCTCCCATTGTCATCTGTATCAGCATCTTCTGCTTTCAGTTGAGCTATTGTTGTCCCTGCTGCTACATGCTCTGGTATTGCCACCCAATAGGCACCTTGAGGGAATTTAGGAGTATTGTCATTGGTATCCAACACATTCACAGCCAATAGTTTCCAAGATGATTTTTGTGGTGTGCCAAGGTCGTACACAGTAATGTTAAGAATGTAGAAGCTGGTTTGTTCGTGATCTAAAGGAGAAAGGACTCGAAGAAGACCCAATTCCAAGTCAATGGTAAAGCAGCTGTCCTCATTTCCATCTGAGATCACATAGACCAATTTTCCATTAAAACCAGTGTCAGGATCAATGGCTGAAAGGTCAGCAATAGTTGAGTTGATAGGAACAGTCTCTATAATATCAATAGATCGTGGAAAGCTGTCATCAAACTTAGGAGCATTATGGTTTATAAGGTGCAAGTTCAGAGATGTTTCATCATCCTGCCCATGGCCTTGAGACTGAGACTCGATGGAGTGTATGATGGTTTCGGTCAGTTGCTTCAAGACTCCTGTCTCCTCACACTGCATTTTGACGGGGAGACCTGGGCTGACCACAGTGATGTTTACAGATGTTGGCAAAGCGTAGTTCTCTCCATCTGTTGCAGTTATTTTCAAAGAGTAGAAAAGTGGCTGTTCAGAAGGAAGATCTCGCAGAGATATTCTAAGGGATATTACTCCAGAGATGGGATTCAGTTCAAAATGCTGTAACTCGTTGCCAGACTTGATTTCATATTTGATATGCTGCAGCTCATCACTGTCTATCGCAGAGACTGTGGCCACAGGGCTCCCGACTGGAAAGTCCCGTGGGATGGTGCCACTGCAGCTTGCCTTCTCAAACACAGGAGCGTTGTCATTGACATTGCTCAGCGTGAGGGAGACGTACACCTCCGTCTCGTGGCGGAAGGGCGAGCCCCAGTCTGATGCCCACACTCGCAGGTGGTACCATCTCTGCATCAACTCATAGTCCATCGACTTGGAGGTGGAAATGACGCCAGAATAGGGGTCAATGACAAAGGGAACTGATTTCTGGTTGGCTATGCTGTAGGTGACAAAGCCATTGTCTCCTTTATCTTCATCCGTAGCCCTTACTGTTAAGACACTGGTACCAGGAGGAACATTTTCATCAAAGGCCCCATGGTACGAAGACTGAGTAAAACTTGGAGCGTGATTGTTGCAGTCAGTGATGTCAACAATAACAGTTGTGGATGTGTGACTGTTACTGGTTGTAACTTCAAGCTCAAAACTAGACTGCTCGTGGAAGTCCATTGCTCTGACTGTAGTTATCAGCCCAGTGCGAGGATTGATCTTAAAGCTTGTGCTGTCAGAAGTAGGTCTCAAAATATATTTAAGATTTGGGAAAACTGGTCTGACCTTCACCATAACAACTTGGCTTCCAGCAGGAGAAAATTCACTGAGCTGGACCCGGTACACTTCTTTCTCAAACCTGGCAAAAACATACTTGGAGGGAGGTATGTGGACAGCTCTGACAGGAGAGAACAGTGGTGGCTTGCTCTTGTCCTTGGCTTGCACACTGAGGTTGAAACCAAATGGGTAAAGTAACCAATTTATCTCTTTGTTTGACACAATCATGAAGTCAGTGCTCCCACAGTAGGATTTAATGGCTTTGAAATGTCTTCCCGGATCTCCATCCACAAACTCAACCGAATCAATCCCTGCTTCTGAGTCACCACTTTCTACAGAGAGAGTTGCATAGATAAAGTCTTCATCTGAGTCAGGTGGCGTCACCTTCACCGAGGAGATAGAGGGGGGTTTCCTGGCAGAGGGCTCCACTTGGATTGTGAGACTAGCCAAGTTCCCAAAGCCATTCCCCTCCGTGATCTTTCTCATTCTGTCCACAGCCAAAACCTGCAGGTTATGCCTGCCTCGATGGGTGCTGTTCAGCCTGCCTGTGACCATAACTGCCCCCGTGGTGGGGTGCACGGTGAATAGGTTGGACTTGGTGTTGAGGGCATAGTAGAACTCCGCGTTCTGGCCAGCGTCAGCGTCAGTGGCACTGAGCATGCTGACCACTGTTTTCAGAGGAGTGTCTTCTCTGATGGACACTTTGTATGAGGGGGGTGAAAAGAGAGGTTTCAAGTCATTTCTGTCCAGAATACGGATCAAGACTTTGGCCCAGGCTTCATAGGCAAAGGTGCTCTCTGTGGCCTTGATTATTAACATGTAACTGTCTTTGACCTCACGGTTTAAAAGTGCTGTGTTGCTGCTCCTGGTTCTTATTCTCAAGAAGCAGAAATCCCCAATCACATGCTCCTCTGTTTTAAACAGACCAGTGTTGTCCCCAGAGGCTATTCTGTACCTGATGTCCCACTCAGGCTCTCCCTTGTAAATACCCATTTTGACGTAGCTCTCCACGTAGGTCTTGGGGGCTGAATTCTCATAGATGGTGGCATTGTAGAAAAAGTGGGTGAAATGCAGACGGGAAGTGTTGCCTTTCTCACAGCTTGCCTTGTAGACCACACAATGCATCAGGAAAACAGCAACACTCAGGAAGTGCCTCCTGATGGAGACTTCCATGGTGCGGTGTCTCCTTGAGCCCTGCAGGTGTCAAAGGAAGAACATTGGTAATTTTCATTAAGGTCAGTGTGTTACAGAAGAAAGTCTGCATGGGCTCAGCCTCGCCTCCCATGCTCTGCCTACCCTGACCTTTATTGATACAGTTGTTAGCTCAGCTCTTCTTCCCTCTGTCTCAGTGTCCTCCCACATCCCTATGCTGGCTCAGGTTTCTTCACTTTCTCTGGTTCAGTTTCTGCCTTTATAGAAGGCAAAATGTGCAAAGTCATGCAAGATGCTCTGATCAGGCTGACTTGCTATTCTGTGAAAAATCTCGCCCTCCCTTCATTCTGCCTTCTCCCAAGTCAAACAGCACATCTAAACTCTCCACCCCCAATCCAAACTCCCTCTTGTTTCGTTTCTCCAGCCTCCCTTCTCCATCTTCACTTCTCTCTCCACACAAGTTTTTGCAAAGTACTGTTGAGAGTCAATATACAAACTGATTTATGTGCCTCTCCGTGGCTTGTCTACCCTCTTCCCTCCCTGTGGTGCAGGATGTGTTGTCCTTCCCCATCACTGCTGGGGAACACATGCCACGTTGTATAAATCCCTTCTGAACGTGCACCTCCACAATGTGGCCTTTCCAACAGCTTTCGCTCAGTTTCTCATCAAGCTCTGTCTCAGTTACCTCAAAGTTCTTCTAATTCACAGGCCTGACCCTGTTGGCTCCTCTGTGCTGACTGAAGGAGCAGGTTTCCAGCAAGACACTTTGCCCATGTCACCCTCAGCCCTTGAGTAATCCCTCTGGTTCCTGCCTTCTCATGGCAAAGCCCCAGGGTCAAGATTCCTGCAGAGGATCTGCCATCCATGACCACCTTCCATCAGCTTCCTTCTCTAACAACTCCCGAGCATCTGCGGCTCCACGGTTTATCTCTGTGCACAAGGTGTATCAAAGAAGGAACTGGGGAGCACACGTGTGATTAACAGGGATGTAACTTTATTAGGGAGCTTTGCAGAGCTTGTTAAAGGATCAAGGCCTGTTCTTTTCAAAAGCTAAGTGCGTGTTGCTGTGTGTGCAGTTAGGGGTTGAAACCAGGGATAAGCTAAATATAGGTGCATATATTTCCCCTAGATATCCTAGGAGATCTTTATCTAGAACTGTTTCTTCCTGTTTTAAATTTAAATTATATATCAAGTACCTGCCAGTCATTTGGCACATTCCTAATTTAAACAGGGAAGACTTGTTTTTCCAGACACTTTTTCAAGACTCATCTCTTTAAGAGCCAGAACTAGTTCATTTTGTAACTCAGGTTGAATGTTAGGAACAAATTGTTAGAGCCCAACTAACAGTATGTGTCATATTCTCTCACTGAGATATCTAATTACTGATAAATACAAAGCTCTAAGTTTCATATTTGCTTCAAATCCTTTTCCCCTTGGTAAATAGATGCCAACCATCCAAAAATCTCTCTGTGGTCTTTCCTTTTTGAAACAAATGGTCTTGAAGCTGAAGTCAAACTACCAGAAGTTGGAGAGAAATCAACACAATTCAGTTTTGACACAATTCAGACTCGTTTTTTCATGCCACCATTTCACTTCTAGGAAACACAACACGGTCCCAAATGCGCTGCAAATTAAAGAAAATCTTGGAGGGCAGGGATGGGTGACCCAGAAAGGCATGTGGCTCCTTCTGAGAGGTTGAAAACCATATTCTTAAAAGCTCTGCTTGTTGCTCATTACTTAACAGCGCTTCAGAGCCGTGCAGCGTGCAGGGACTTGCCTAGAGCTACTCCCTTCCAACATTTTCAACTGCTGAACTCGGAGAGGAGCCGCTCGCAGGCTGCGCGCGCGTGGCTCCAGCACCGGGAGCGGGGCACTCCGCACAACCCAGAGCCGAGCAAGGCAGCAGAACAAACCAGCAACAAAACCAGAGCTGTTCCACCAACAGCAGACTTAATGAAGCCCATCGCTTTGTATCTGGGCTAATTGACTTTTTAATTGAATTGTACTGAAACGGCAATGTGAACTCATCTCTCATAAGACATCAGAGAAGCCGCAAAGCAGAGACGTTATGAACTCCACAACCACAAGAAAAGCAGGAGCCAGAGCACATGCCTTCCTGGGCACCAGCAATTCAATATGGGAGGATAACCTTGAGCAAGGAGTGGGTTTTCTGGCATCTAACAAGATGCAAGCTTTCGTCTGAATCTCTCCTGGAATGTACTTAACCTCACTCTTCCCTGTGTATTTCCTGACATCTAAGAAGGGCTTCACTTACATTGCTGTTTTTTCCCCTCTGTATTAGCACGGTTTTACTCCTCTGTCCAGATAATTATTTTGCAAAACCTGTTGTGACCTCAATATTTCTTAGAGCTTTGCTCTCAATTACAAGCTGGACTGAAAGCAATCAATGGCTTCAGCAGTTATTATGAGGGATGGAGAGTGACTATGCATCTGAGGCATGAGGCAGAAGCCTCATTTCCTCTGGAAATGATCTGAAACTTTGAAAAACACAATCAAAACTTAGGGAGAATTGTCTAGGAGGCATCACCATCAACTTTTCAAGTCTAAGAGTTTCTCTTTGTGTCAGGACCATGCTCAAAGCTTGAACAATATCATGGAGAGTCTCTGTTGTGCCCCTGATAGCAGCTTCCCATCCTGGGCCTGGAAATCATCACCTACTCCCTGCAGCCTGGAGTTCCTCCTTTAGTAGGCTGCACTGGGAAGCAATCATGGTCTGAAGGTCTTGCTTCTCTTTCTCCAGCATGGTTTTGGTGCAATTTGAAGCGTAATAGATCTCCTAGGAGATGACTGTGCTGTCCCTGCTCTGCCTCCTGCTTCTGCAATCATTTATGCCACAGTCACAATGCAAAACTATCCAGAAGTGGGACTGGGACATTTTCAAAGGTTGTGGTGAAACTTAACAGAAAAACAAGGGACAGTGCTCTGAACAGAGGGGAAATCTGGGTAACTGCTCCCTTGGCTCAGCTCCAGGGAAAATCCTGTTGGGACTGTCCCTGGAAGGTGACAGCAATGAACCAGCAGAAACGAGGCGGGTTTCTGTGACTTTTGTTCTGTGGGTTGAAAGCTGTGCGTAGCACAAAACCAGCAAAAAAATCAATTTATGGGCCCTTATTCCCAAATGTAGATGGCTACCAAGGAGGGGCAGCGCTGCCAAGCTCAGGGGTCCTTGCCATGGAATTCAAGGATCTCCGTGTTGAAATCAAACAGATTTTTCATGCAGATTACGAGAACCATTATTCCTGCTTTTCTGAGCTGTGCTACCCCATGTCCTTGTGCAGACAGTAATGAGTGCATGATCCATGGGACCTGTGGCAAGGACCATACCCACCTCAGGGCTGCCAGATCAGCTGCAAGCATTTAACACTTGAACACCCTCACCTGCCTCTGGGATCCCATTCCATGGGATCATTTATTTCTACTCCTGAGAGTGCTCCACTTCTCCCTTTCGTGGCCTTCTGGAGCTGGTTGCCCATGGGGAACTGAAGTGCTGGAGGAAGCCCATCGGTGGGATGGAGTGTGGAAGGTAGGGCACGCTCCCGACTGAGGGAAATACCAGGGCATCATTATGTGGTGATTCAGCCTCCTTTCCTAATCACCAGGCGAGGATCAGAGAGCCTCGGGGGGCTTCGCCCTCAGCCCTGTAGATGCAAACTCCCCGCAAAGCGAGTAAACAGTCGGTGTATCTCTAATCAGAGCCCGAGCGCGCGTCTAAATTTAACATCCAAATCGTGAACCTCTGTCAAAGACATGCCCAAATCTGTTGGCTTGAAAGGAGGGAACAAACACGGTGCTGAGATTCAAAGTGTGTGCGTGGGGAGGCCGTGGGGATGGGCGGTCTGGGGGGATTGGTGCAGGACAAGGCTATTCCGGCCAGGTGGGGTGAGCGGCTGGGGCATGGCCAGGGGGTTTTCTGGGGGCCCTCCCAGGGGTCTCCTGCAGCGTGTGGGCTGCTGTGTTTGTTGGCCATATCGCGGAAAAGTGCTGCAGCCTGCCAGGAAGCAGGTGTGGCCCCAGCCCCACCTTTTGATTCCCTTCAAGAGGAGCATTTAAAAGCAGTAAAAACCCAAAACACAAAACAAAGCGAGTGCTGAGTGTACCCAGAGCAGCATTCCCCTCATGAGCTGTGGTGGGGGCTTGGCCCAAGGTTTTGAGATCAGAAGATTAGAGAAAAATCATCATTTTAATCAGAAAATAAGGACAACTGTTCCCTTACTACTCTTTTGCCAGCATGTATCCAAAGTTCTCTTTCTTCCTCTCTTGCTTTCTTCCCTCACCTCCCTCCATTTTCTCTCCTTTTTTTCTTCAATACAAGAAACAGCCTCTTCCCCAGGACAAGGACCAAGCCAAATCACCTCCAAACACATCAGCTTCGTTGTCAGAGGCTGCAAGAACAGGGAGTTCAGGGAAAAGACGGGAGATGAGATTGGCTGTTCAAGTAATCAGTTTAACGAAGAATTCAATGGTCATGGTGACATAGAGACAGAAAGCAAAGGGAGAAAACCGTGTAAGATGGTGGGTACAAGGTTTTGGGAAAGGTAATAGGAGATGGGACACTGTCTTCTCCTGGCTTGGTGGAGCAGATGGGGCAATACCTTTACAGCTGCCTGCCAAATAGGATCAACCAGAAAGCAGTCCCTGGGCTTTCAGTGCTGCAAAGGCACGGAGTTAAATGGACACAGTGTTGAGCCGTGTGTGAGATGTTTTCCTTCCCAATGCTGAAACAGCCTCTGCACACCCTGCAGGGCGTTGTGCTGCTGGGTTAGTGTTTGCCCTCTCCTCTGCCGCAGTGATTTTGGTGGGAATTCGATACGTTTCCATTTGGGGAGTTCTCTGATGGTTGTGCACAGTCAGCCCCGTGGGGTTTGATTTCTCTGTGGAGATGGGTATTTTTCAAACTGTTTTCTTGGCCTTTGGAAAAAACCAAACAAACCCATCCAATCCTTGGAGATCCTGCTCCTGCACTTAGTTGTGCAGTCTCTGCTTGGTTTTGCAGTGAAGCAGAAGAAACACATCCTGGAGGTACTACACAAAGCCAGAAAGCTAATGAAAAGAGCCCCTGAAGTTACAGTGTTTCCTTCTTCAGTGTATCTCGGGGTTTTCCAGCGCCTGTGGATGGTTTCTTAGGGCTGATGTTTGCAGAACTGCTTGCACCAGCCTGCTTGGGGCCTGTGTTAGTGTGGGTGCAGCTTTTTGCTGGACTTGCAGATTGCATCCAGGCACAGTCGGGCTGTTCTTTCCCCATCTCGACTTTCCAATCCCTGAATGGCTTGCACAGAGTTTTGGAAATTGTTTCCAGGTTGCTGGACAGCCTGGAGCGAGGCGGCTGATGGTGTAGAACCCGGTACACGTGCCTTTTACACCCAAGGGCTGCCCTTGCTCCGAGTGTCCCACGAAATATTGCATGGCAGTGCCAGACCTGTGCCATAACCGTGTCACGGGTCAGCTCTGTTCCTGGGGGCAGAGTGGCTGTGTCCTGCTGGGGTGGGCTGAACCGAGGGCTGCTCAGCTGCAGAGCCACGGAAAGCCCTGGGATTGATGAGTCTCACGCTGGCATGGGGAGCAGTGACCCCTTCCTTGGCCTGCTCAGCATGGCAGGGGTCACACACGTGTCCCTGAGCAGAACAGGTACAGTCCCAAAGCACTACAGAGATGTTCCTTCCATCATCTGCCAGCTGAACCAGGCAGGTGCTTTAACCCTGGGGGGTTTGGGTACCCCAGGGAGCCTCTGTGGGGTGTTGGTGGAACAGAGAGTCCCTTGAAAGAGTCTGGGGAAAGCCTGTGAGACACTGAGTTGTGTGGGGCACTCTGGGCCCAGGCTGGGAGATCTGGCAGAGATAACCTTTTTCTCTGTGTTGCTGCAGGGCTTGGTAAAAATGCTTCATTCTGAGGCAGTCCTGCCTTCCCCAGGCCTGGTCTGCCGTGGCCAGGGGACCTGCCAGGAGCACCCTTCAGGGCTGACAGTGGGAACAGGGTGGGATGCTGTCCCTTGAGTGGTGAAAGACAAGGATGAGTCGAGCAGGAGAGGAGATGGCAGGATGGCCTTCCACATGGGAAGGGTAGCTGGGAAGCATTTAGTTACTCTGATGTCCAGCTCCTCCTTCCCCCTTATAGCTGGATGCTTTTGCCACCTTTGTTACTGTGCCAGATTTCACAGGTTGGATGCTCAGAGCCAGACTGGCTCTAAAGGCACCTTGCTCCATGACATCTGACTGTGGCTTCCTCCAGCCAGCCACTCACCCCCTTCCCCTTGGACGTGTCACCCATTCCCCCATCTTTGGGGCTTTGGCTGTGCCCTGATGCAGCTCCTACGGCCCTGGAGCAAGCAGGTGCTGTGTGTCTTTGCCTCTGAGCCATCCTCTGTCCAAGAGCATCACCTGGTACGTGAAGCCAAAGGTTTTCTCTTGCCACCTTTCCACCTGCAATGTGCATTTCGGTTCACTGCTCTGTGAGGAACCCAGGGAGAGCTGGCTTTTGTGCTGCTGCCAACACCTAGGCCTGGCTCGGATATGTCACCTAGCTGAGGCTGCTCTGTCAGTGTTGTGAGCTTGTCTGTTAGGGACAGGCAAACTTGAACAGGCTGGAACTCTCCGTAGAGTTGTGAGGGTCAGTGATCTCTCTCTCTCTTGGCACTGCAACATCATTCTAGAGCAAGAATTAATCAAACAGCTCCGGAGCTGTTGAGCCCTCAGTGAGGTCTGGGGGGTCAAGGGAACCTTGCAGTGCCAACTCTGGCTCCTATCCCAGGGAAAGTGTCACATGAGGGAAGTGAACGTCCTTGTGCCAAGAGGGAAGCATCCTTATGCATTATTCCTAATCCCTTTTCTCTCCTCTCCACAGTTATGGGAGCCAGGGGGTAAATCCTGCTTATGATCCAAAAGCTGCCACTGCACAGATAACCAGGGAAATGTTGAGAGGTGGACAGGGACAGCAGCTATGACAGCCCGGACACAGGGAGGAGACAGCCCATCCCACAGGTGGCTCTCATGGGAATGGGGTACAAGAAACAGCCCTGGAGGCTAGAGAAAGGGCAGCGTTGGTAGGAAAGGGTCTGGGTGCGAGCTGCTCTCCAGGCAGGGTGTGAGGGGCCTTGGGGTCGGGCCCCACAGTGCTGCAGGCCAAACACATTGGCACAAGAGCCAGGTGGAGCGTGCCAGGATCTCACATGAGTGTGCCCCAACTCTGCTGCTGCTGGGACTGTGCACCACTCATCCCGTGATTCAGCTGCCATGGCGGTTTTTAGCACCAAGGACCACATACCTCAGCCACTGCAAACTAGCTCTGAGAGCCCACAAGGGATCCTGGGCTCTTCTCTGATTGCCTTCTCCTGCCAGAACTCATACTGAGCCTTTTTTCCTCATGCATGGGATGCAAGTTATCTCACACTGATAACCATTCCCCTGCCTGCAGACTGCTGAGGGAAGCTGGTGTGTGGGACCACACTGTCACCCCTGCCACCTTTCAGATCCACTGGTCAGCTTCAGCCACATTTAACCAGATAGGTGAAGACTTGAAAGGAGTTAACTTTGCACAAGCTTGTGAAAAGCAGCAGGAGAGAGGAGAGAAATCCAAATTAGGACTCCCAGCTGGAAGAAAAAGCTCTAATGTGAGCCCAACCCGATTATTAGACATCAGAGAATCCACACAAGAGGGAGCGCCGCAGGCAACCAAGCTTCATGAATTCTGCTGCTCACAAACAGCTGTTTACTTTAGGTGCTGCAGAGCTGGGAGAGCTGAGGTCCCAACACACAACTTCCATCTGACCCACCAGAGCTGTACATCCAAACAGGGCTCAGTTCACCCCAGCCTGGTGAGAGCAGCAGCTCTGCCCGGTCTGGAAGGGGCCCTGACCCTGTGAGGCCTCATGCTCACCTGAACTCAACCTGGGTGTTGGTAGTGAGGCCACTGCCCTCATCGCCTGAGTGCTGGTAGTCCTCCAGCGCCCTTTCTGTGATTCCCTCTGGGGAACATACAGGTTATCCTAAAATCGCTGAAATTCTTTGGGAAGGAGCCCAAGAGCATCTTGGCATGACGAGCTGCGAGAGGGACCTTGTGCCCTGCTGGATGCAGGTGAGGAGCCCCAGCGCTGAGCAGGACAGGGACTGCTCAGCCTCTGTCTGCGCTGCAGCACAGCCCTGCCCACCGCGCTCCTCCCTCACCTTTTCCCTCCTACCCGGCAATTCTCACTCAGCCGCAGACCTGTCCCTGCGCTGGTCTGAGGATCTTCTCCTTCCCCTGCCCAGCACCCTGCTGGTCTTTCCCTTCTGCCGCCCGAAGGTGGGCACGGAGAGCAGCTTTCTGCTCTGCCCGCAGCCTCTCTCACTCCGTTGCCATCTGTCTGCTTTGCACTGCTCCTTCCCATCCCTTTCCTGGGTTTGGAGGCAGCGTAAGGACACACAGGGCAGAAAATGAATGAGACAATCAGGGCATGATTCTCCCTCGTAAAAGGATGGCTGGCCAGGACGCCAGCAGCCGTGCCACAAAAATTCCCTGCAGCAGACACTTATTGAATGCAAAGGGATACCTGCAAGCTGATAGAAAACCTTCAGCTCCCAGACCTAACCAAAGCCACCCACCTCCTGTGCTGTGTCCACAGTGCTGCACAAGCTGCTGCAAGGCCAGCCCGTGCCCTGGGGAGCGCAGGGTTTCACCGGAGAAAAGATTAACCCCCGGGACAGACGCGTTTGCCCAGGCTGGTCTCATTGCCACAGTGTGTCCTTGTCAGCTCTCATTACGCTCCCAGCACAGGTCACTCCCTCCTGCTCCGGACTCGGCTGGAAGCACATTTCTGGTATCTCCTGCCATTGCCGCGCCTCTGTGGAGCCAGCAGTGGTGCAGGGACACTGCTCGGAGCACCTGTGACAGCCAGGCTGGGCACAGAGTGTCCCTGTCGACCTGAGCCATATGGAGAATCTATTCATGGCATGACCAGCGTCTCCCGGGCTGCCTGAGTCACAGCATCTAGCCAACGTACAACCCAGCCACTCAAAAATAGTCACACAATGTAAGAGCATCAAAATAGCCCTGCTTGGCTACCTCTCTGTTCTCTCCCCAAAATGGCCAGTTTTGATGGCTTAGTGGAGGAACATAAGAAAGAAGGCACAGATAACCTGCTCCTTCTCCCACTTTCCAGCATCAGTGCACACACATGGCTGATCTTGGGCTGTTGCATTTAAAAACCTTCACTGGAACCATCCATCCCAAATGGATCAAAACCTTGTTTGATGCCAAATACAACTTTTGGTGTCTCCAATATCCTGTGGCAATTTGTTCCAATTTAATTATGCCCTCTGTATAGAAAAAGAAACAATTTCCTTTGGTTTGTTTCAACCCTGTTGCTTGCCCACTTCTGAGTTACAAACCTTCCTAGCAGCCCTTGCAGCCTGCCCCTCCCCTGAGCTCCTACTTCGAAGAATTAGGGAAGAAAGTTTCTTTGCTAATAAACCAGTACCTGCCTCATTGCCAAGGAAAAAGTGTGGTTAGAGGAAAAATTGCTTGCTCAGCAAATCAGCCTGTTAATAGACAATGCAGCACCCATGCTGCCAACCCAGTCTGAAAAATTTAAAAGGGCTCAGGGGCGTTTAATCCTCTTATGTTTGTCCGTGATACAGGAGGAAGCCCACTGCTAACTGCTCGAGGTGCAGCTGCACTTGCATGCTCCACACGTGGCAAGAAACAAAGCGAGGTGCACGGAGCAGGGAATGCCACTGCTGCAGCACGGAGGTAGCTGGAACGATCCTGCAGGACTTGCCTCGGAGCAGTTGGCAGGAGAGCAGGATGCAAAATGCATTAGTTCCTAACAGATGTTTGATTCCAGGTGTCGTGCCTCCTTTGAACTCTCCCTTCGTACATGAACGATGCTTGTTTGTTTGCAGGGTTGGGAGATGCACTGGCTTGAGAACATTAGGATTTGAAATGCATCCATGGTGCGAGCTGTAGCCAAGGGAAAGGCTCGGGAGAGGAGCAGGTCCTGCTGCGCTCTCCCCTCCACAGGAAGGGCGGCTGGGCTCATTTTGGGAATGTTACGGAGCACGCCGGAGCACAACAGGCAGGTGGGGAGAAGCAGAGACCGAACCCCCGGCTGGGTTAGAGACCTCTCCCCTGCCCAGACCCGCAGGAACCCCAACACCTCACCCGATAAGGTGAGATGTGCTGCATATTTAGGAGATGATAAAGGCACACAATAGCAAGGCCGGAGACTTTGCTGTCCCGAATATCGAGACAGCCCAGCCCTCCCCAGGAGCCCAATACAGACTGTTTGCTTTCCGTCCCGAAGCTCCGATAACCTCCCAGGTCTCTCTAGCTGACAGCCTGGAGAGCCACGGCAGTTCCCTACACATCCCCTGCCTGCTCTTTGCCCCTCTGACTGCCGGAATAGGGGGCACACAGCATTCCATGTCCTCCTGCCGGGATCCAGGGCACCCTGGGTGAAGCAGGAGCCAGATGGCCACAGCCCTGCCTGCCCAGCAGAGCCTGCCCAGCTCGTACCACCACACAGCCTCAATTTCCACACATCCTGGAAACTCTCAGCCCTCTGCAGCCACAAACGCAAAGGAGCAAGAGCTTTTTTAAAGGGTTTTCTCGGAAGCAACCCCAGTCGCGTGACCGCTGATCTTTGCCCCTCTGGAGTGCTGTGCTCCACCGAGTCCGCCTTCAGCTCCCCGGGAGGCTGATTAGCTGATAACCACTTTGGAAGGGCGCTGTTGGCTCCCAGTGCCCAGGCCTCCCTCCCTGTATTTCCCCCTCTTTTATCAGTGCTGCTCATGTACACAGGAAATAATTCCTGCATGCCCTGAGCTGGGACTGGGCTTGCTCTGGGATTTTGTCTTCTCACAAAGGACCTGACGGTGAACGAAGGTGCAGAGATACAAACGGTGGCTCTGGCTTCAGCTCCCTGGCTCTGCTGCCCGTCGTGGAGGGGGACAAGGGCAGGTGAGGAGCTCTTATCTGAGTGTAGAGGGAAGCTGGGCTGGGAGACACCAGCGCTGTGACTGCGCTCAGGGATCCCCAAGGCACAGCCCAGTTCGAGGTGACAGTGGAAGTGGCTGAATGGGGCATGTGGGGACAGGGTTTGGAGTGGTTCCACCTCACCCCGGTTAGTGGGGCCGTACATGGCCAATAGCTGAGCCTACAGCCAGACGCCATCGCTGCTCCTGCCCCAGCTCATCCATTCACTCCAGCACAGGCTCGCTCCCTGCAGAAATCCTGCCCTGCTCAGACACCTGGAGTGCTCCTCTGCTCAGTCCCTCCACACCTGCCTTGCTCTGCAGTGTCGCTTTTGCCTTTGATACCTGGAGCCCACCTGCTTGCACTGGCTGCAGTCTGCCGAAGCTTCCCAGCTAAGAGCAGATGCAAACACGAATGAAGCTTTTCCTGCCTCCTTCCACAAGCCCCATGCCAGGGCTGCCAGAAGAGAGGAAGAGATGAAGAGCTTTGCATCCCAAAACTCTCTCTCTAGGAGGAAAGCTGCTTCCAGCAAAAGTTATTCACATGCAAAAGCAGTTTCACGAGTAAATCTCTGCATCCTCCATGCCTTCCTCCATCCGTGCTGTACACACTGCTCCCTGACTCATTCCAACTCCCCGCACCGGCGAGCAGCGTGCCTTACCTGTTGCAACAGGAGAGAGACCTCTCCTGAAGTTTTACTGCCTCTCTGCTCCCTCCGCTGAAAATCCTCTCCCGCAGCAGCACCTCGCTGGCTGCCGGGGGTCCATGGTGCTTGCAGAGCAGAGGAGAGGGCTCCGAGAAATTCCTGCGAGAAGGGGTTTTGCCGGCTGAAACTCCGGCGACACCGGTCGGGATCAGCGAGCGAGAAAGTTGCGAGGGGTGGAACTCGCTCGCAGGAGCGCCAGCCCTTCCGTGACGGGCTGGAGGAGGAGGAGGAGGAGGAGAGGCATCGCCCGCTCCCTCGCTGCACAAGTGAAGTTGTGTGTGTGTATGTGTGCGTGTGTCAGAGCTGGGCAAGCGCCCAAGCCTTAGAGCCAAATAATTGCAGCGCTTTTTACTGTTAGATTAACTCGCATTGCCATGAAATCCAGGACCTCATCTGCAAGGGGGGGTGGGGCGGTGGGCTGGTGGAATATGTCAGGTAAATCCCTCCAACACACCTGAAAAACTCAAAGATTGTTTTTAACTATCTGCCAGGTGGGTGTTGTAAGGAGGGATGGGGAGAAGGGGGTGGGGGAAACCTGAATCTGCCCTCGGAGCAGCTGCGTGCGAGAGGCGCTTTGAAGGTGGTTGTTGTTGTTTGCGCTGGGGGAGCCCCCAGAAACCTCGGCTGCCGCCAGTGAGCCCCAGGGTGCTCCGTGCTGCACGGGCAGGGAGAGGATGAAAAGGTGGTCCTGTCCTGAAAAGGCAGAGGGAAGAGAGGGAGGCAGCAAGGAGAGATGGCAGCGTGAGGAGACGAGGCATCCTGCAGGAGCTTTGGGAGTTTTTCGTTGTACGAATAGAGCATCCTGACTCTGGGGGAGTTGTTCAGGGCTGGACCAAGGTGAAGGGACACGGACCCTTCTGTGGGTGTTTCTGTGAGGGTCCTTCAGTCCTCTTTGGCCCAGTCCCCTTCTGCCTCCCCTCCTCCTTTCCACCCCAAACACCAGTAAATACTAATATTCCCCCTTTAGATTGCAGTGAGGTTTGAACAGATACAGGGGTAGTTCTCAACATGGAAAATGAATGTTCAGCTTTAGGTGAAGTTTCCTCCCCCTCTGGTGCATTCTTGCAGATGAAATTACCAGAAAGCTTTCTGTATGGTTTTAGGAAAACAAAAAGGATATGGAAACTGGACGATTTTAGCTTCAAGCTGTCCAAATAAGTGCCTGGCTGCTCCTCGTGAGACTCCATGTACAACGATGGCACTGAGCACAGGAATGAGTGGAGGAGAGAGACAGGGTCTATTAACATCCCATTTGAGGAGGAGTGGTTGGTGCAAACTTGCACCTTACTGGTCACCAGCAAGCCCCCCAGGACAGAGGTTATTGATCCTCTGGCCACATGTACAGCCTCGACTGGAACTTGTCTCAAACTAGATGCTGTCAATTTAAACCACATGACACCAATCCATTGTAAAATCCATGTGATTTTATGGTGCAAATCCAAAAAGATGGGAACAGGTTATGATATATTGGGCTATTTAGAGTTGTTGGTGGAGGTGAGTGAGAGCAATATGGTAAATTCACCAGGAAATGCAGTTTTGATGGAATCAAAATTGGTCAGGAATTTAGATTAAATCTAGGGAACAGTTTGTACCAGGAATGAGAGTGGAAATGTGCACAGCATGGTGAGACTGAACAATCTCCCTGGGGTCACTGTGGGACACTGCTGGGTTGGGAAAGCGCTGATGGATTTTGTGCTACAAATGTTCATGTTGGGTGCTCTGCTCACAGCATCTTAACTCCAGTTGGAAAGTGACTTTGATTTCGAGCTCATCATGGCCTTTCAGAAACAGTTTGAACTGAGTGGGAAGAAGGCAAAAAGCCAGTTGGATTTACATGTGCAGCTTGTCCATTTTTCCAGCTGGTTTATTCAGATGATTTCTAGGAGAACGTGTAGTGAAGTTTTGAGGAGTATAAAAGCGACAGGAGAAGTAATATACCTTAAAATTGCAAATCTGCTCCTCTTTAGGACATCTCATGAGAGGAGGCCAGGTGATCAGTCAGTGATGGCAATGGGAGGCGCATTTGGGAGGAAGGAAAGGAAAAGTTCCTTCACACAGCTGCATGTCTCATGTCTCACAGCTGAGGAAGCTGAGAAAATCAGGTGTTGGTGGCTGGATTTCAGCGGGGCTGACGCAGGGCTCAGAACAATACTTGTATTATATTTAGACACACCAAGGTGCAAGTGAGCAAACCTCTGGCTGCAGGGCATCAGCTGATTGCTGCAAGAACCAGCATTTCCCTGCGTTTGGAGCCTTTCATGACTGGACGGGTGCCTTGTTCCCTTTGCCTGCATCTGCAGCAGTGGGGACTCGGTCTCCTCTTGTGTAGCAAGGTGTGAACCCTCAGCTAGCAAGGCCAGCAGTGCTGATCTCAGCAATGCCACCCACCAGCCAGCTCTCCTGTCTGCACTGTCTTCTTGCTCTCCCAGGTGGTGACAGGGGCCCTCTTTCATCCCCTTTTCTTTGCTCTGCTGATGAAATGCTCTTTGAGGAAGCTGGTGCTCATGGAAGAGCCGTGTATCAGGCAGGCCCTGCAGAAGTGTTGGGTGTAAGCTGGGTATTACCTGATCCCCTTACAGAATATGTGCAATATCTGGTGAGTGCAAAAGCCACTGACAGCTCTGCCTTGTTGCTGGGAGGTTGGTGGCACTGGGTGTTCCTTCCCACGGAGGTGGCAGAGCCTGGTACCGTTCTTGTTGGCTGCAGGGGACTTATCTCTCAGAGAAAACTTTGCTCCTTGGCTATGGAGCAGCAGAACATGAGGAACATGACTGAAGGAGGGCTTGATTGTCCAAAAGCCCACCTACTCCTAGAAATGTACCAGATGGTTTAATAACAAATATTATGTTTCCGAATTCAATCATGGTGTTGGGGTGAGCAGCAATCTAGCTATGGATCCCCCCAAATCCTCGTATTGTAGTTAGCAAGGATACTAAGATGGACTTCTGCCTTCCACACAAAGACAAACGTGGTCTCAGAGCACATTTGGATTGGTTACTATCCCAGCGATCCAGGAAGTACAAGAAGCTCAGGACAACTTTTCCTGAGGTCCAGCTGTTAATTCTGTACCAGTGGTGGGTGAGAGCCTGGGACTCGTGAAATCTTTCTGGCTCTGCCTCCTCAGCTCTCCTGCTCAACTTGAAGTCAGGCTGGGTAGGGAAGAAAAGTGTTGTGCTTATCCCAAGGAGCAGCTCGGCTCCTGCAGAAAGGGGTGGGTTGCAGAATTACCTGTGGTTGCAGGCAGAGAGGGTTGGCCTGGCTGGGGGAGCTGTGCCAGGAGGAAAGAAAGAAGGTGGAGCTGTGCATGATGCCTGGATTTGTACTTCTTCACACCACTCAGACAGTCAGTCAAACAAGCCAACAAAGCTCCATAAGCTGCCATCAACATTTCGTGCCACCATGTCCCGCTGTCGGGGTCTCACCCTGTCAGAAGCAATGGGACCTTTTCCAGGGTGTGGGGAACGTCGGAGCTCCATCACTTGGCTGGCAAGGGTGCTTCTTTCTCCCTAATCGTGGGGAGAGATTTCATTTCCTGGTTCCACCCAAGATCTCCGTGTGATAAAGCCGAGACGTTCTGCTGTGGGTTACCTGCATGCAGAGTTTTGCAGCGAAGCAGCATGTTCAGGCTGGGGTAGGGAAATCACCAGGGGCCTCTCTGGACCAACAAGAAGCACTTACAGGGGCCTCCCTGCCAGTGGCTGTACTCACTGCCCTGGGGACCAGCCCTGCCTGTCTCCTGAAGACATGCCTGCAGGCCCATCTTCCAGCTCATCCTCCTAAACCTGTGCCTTTCCTGGCCAACACTTGCAGCTGGCCCCACTGGAGTGTTGCCTCCATGGACCTGGAGGTCAGGGCAGTGCTGTTGAGATGTGGCACTGGGTTTTTCTCCAAGCCCTTTTGCCCTCAGAAACAGCCATGATGGTGTGACCCCCTTGATCATCCCTCCTGAGGGGCTGGGCGAGCTGGGGACTGGAATGCTCCAGCTGTGTTGGTGAGGGTGGGCAGCCAGACTCCTGGTGGGCATTTCCTCAGCGATCCCAGCTCCCACTGCTCTCCCACAGTGCCTCACTTGATGTATCAGTCCCCCTCCAAACCTACAGCCAATGTCCGCTCAGAGGTGTGCTGGGACCTGTGAGTTACCTCCCTCGGGGACAAACAACTTTTGTTTCCCCTCTGCAGAGAATAGAGCCCGTCTGTGTGTCTGGCCCTTCAGCCCCGGTGCCTGCTGCCATGCTGCAGCGCTCTGTGGGTCTGTTTGCACGGCAGCGTGCAGGGACTTGCCAGGGAAGGGGCGATTATCTGCCTGGAACGGCAGCAGCGCTCTCCCCAGCAAGCGGGAGCCTGTGCTGGGGGCGGGGAGGATCCAGTCCTGCGCAGGGATCGGCTCCCTGAGCTGTGTCCGACTGCAGCCTCCTTGACCAGCGCTGGTGAAGCGGCTCCAGTGACTCAGGATTGTTCCTATAGAGCTGCAAACCACCCTGCAGCTTCCAGACAGGCACAATCTGTGGGGGAATGAGGGGGTGCTGTCTCAAGAGGGACATTTGGGTTGCTTGGAATCTCCCAAGGGGCACAGGCTGGATCCATCTCTCCCTTTGCAGCAGACCCTCCGAGTGGTAATCACAAACCTTGAACCATATCTCTGTGAGCACACCTCATTCTCACTCTGAGACTCACCCTTTGTACCCAGTACAAATTTGGACTGGGATTTCCTTTGAGCTCCAGGTTGTCCTGGCCTGAAGTCCGAGAGGAATCCAATGATGAGTGTGTTTGATTTAGGCCACCCATCATGCTTAGTTTTGGGAATAGAGGCTGGTGCATTGCAAACCACTCCCCTGCATTCAGTGCAGCCTCTATTAAGACATCTTTGGCTCGTGAGGCTGAACGCTGGGTAGTCCCTGCCCTTAGACACTCAGGAGGGCAGCACCATGGAGCTCATGCTGGAGTCGGGTCCCCCACTCCACAAACCTTTTGTGTGGGACAGCTCAAATATGACACAAGGCTAAGAGTGAAGGACATGAGGTTGTTGGCAGTGTTGGACTGGAGTCCAGGTCTCTTTGGGCCCTGTGTGGGATCACAAGGACTGCTGTGGCATGCTCCCCGTGTTGGCTTCCCACCAAGCATGATGCACACTGATTCCTACAGGGCACTGCTGACAGATCCCTTGCCCCTTTAAAAGAGATGAAGTCATCTGCCTCGGAAGCCATCTGGCACCAGGACAGAGTCAGAAGCTCAGAGTAACAGAAGGCTGGGATGCCAGCCCGCAGAGGGGATGTCATCGCTCTACAGACAGATGGGACCCTGATGGGATGGGGCGAGATGCTGCACAAGACCCCGGGAGAAGGTTTAGTGTGGCGCGGAAGGCAGCAAAGACCCGCCAGCAGAGTCCCAAGATGTGCCATGGCCCCACTGCCATCATCCACGCCGATGGAGCCCCGCTGGGAGGCCGGAGCTGCGCGTTTTCCTGGGAGGACAGTGGGCTGTACCAGGCCCTCGTCACGGGCTGAGCTAGCGAGTCAGCGTGCCTCCTCCTCCCCCTCCATCCGCCCGTGCCGAGCAGGCATGAGCTCATCCCACGCCGCTCGTCCTGCACCGCGTGCCGGATGGCTGATCTCATGGACGGCTGATCTCATGGATGGCTGATCTCATCCCTGGCTGTGCCATCGGCACCGGCTCCGGAGCGCTGTGTCACCGCAGTCCCCGACAGGACTCCGTGGGAAGAGGAGCCACCGCGTCCCAGCGAGGCTTGGGGAAATGATCTCAAGCAAAAGTGCCCACCAGGCTTGAGTGGGTGGTGGGGGACGAGGTGAATTCCTTGGCGTGCCCAGGGAACAGCCTCTTGCTTCCAGGTCTGGCAGGAGGTTTCTCTCTCTTATTGCTGGCCATTCCCAGATGCCAAGCTCCCTGATTTATAGGAAACAACCTTCCACAGGGAGCCACTCATGTCTCCAAATAATGAAACTAAAAAAAACCCATTGCCCAACATTTACCACATTCCTACAGGTAAGGAACTTAGAATCTAGTCAACCATCCTGTGAAGCAATACACAGTGCTGGGCAGAAAGGCGATATACAAACAGCTCTTCTCGTCTGAGGTTCATGACTAGACTCCTTAACCCTCCTGGTGTGAGTAGTTGAGGAGCTAGTCCCCTTCACAGGACTTTGCTGGGTCATGCTTTTGTCCACTAGGAATGTCCCAAGCCACCGTAAGTCTTTCTGAGGTTACTGCACTGGACCTCCTTCTCCCCACCATGCACTGCAAGGCGTGGGGGCTGCTGGCCAAGGCAGGGACCCAGGAAATGCCTCCTCCTGGCCCAGTTTCTCAGGAGGGAGCTGGAACAGTGTTGGGTGGATTAACACAGACATGCTTTTCCACCACCCTGGCTGAGAAACCAAACTTCAGCTTGATGTTTGTGGAAGAGACTGGTGGGGATGGCAGTGAAGAATAGAGGAGGGGACAACATGGGAGTTGCTTGGGTCTGTGCTAGGAGGTGAGGAAAGAAGACAGTGAGTTAATTTATCTGAAGGGTAGAGCAAGGATAAGAGGTTAAATTACAACTCCACAGTTCAGGTGTCTGTCCAGGGAGAATGAGCCATTCCCAGGAGATGACTCTCTCCCCTCACTGATGCCACACAACCAGCTTGGACTGGATGTTTAACTTTTAGTCCAGTGCACTGGATCGTGTGCTGGGGATTGCACAGGCACTGGGAGATCAGGCACAGGCAGAGCAGGGTCTGCCCGCACTCTTGCTTCACTCAGATGTCTCCTGTTTGCCTGGCTCGAGCAGAAACTCTTTCAAAGTGGAGGTTAATTTTGAAGTAGAGAAATAATTTGTGTTTGTTCTTGTCTGGCCTGAAAAATCCTGGACCACTCATTTCCCTAGGAAAGACCACTCCTCTCCTGCTTTGCCTTGCTTTGGGAAAAAAGTTCTGTTCTACTCCAGCCCAGATCCTTTTTTACTCTCTCCTTTGCATTGCAGTCTGTAAATGTTTGTCTGTTAATGTTAACCCTCCATCCCAGACTTCCATGCTCCCCTCTCAGATCCTTGCTCCCTACTTCTCCTTTGCCTTGGTGCTTAGACCTGACACCCAGTCTTGCCTGGCAGAGAAACCAACCTGGAAGTTCCTTGCTCCAAGGGCATTATAAAGAGGCGCCATTGTGCAAGGGAGCCTTGTACCAGGAATACAATCCCTGGGATGATTATCTCGATACCATCCTCACTGCACCAGGGGAGCCTGAGCCAAAAGAAGAATTTAGAGCTACACAGCTTTTGTTTACAGGAAGCCAGAGCACAGTGTCTGGGCTTGTACCAGTGTAGCAGGAGATGTTGCTACTGTCTTCAGACTGCAAAATATTGATAGATGGCGTGTCCCTGAGATTTCCCAGGGAGGTTATGGGAGCAATTTCCCTAATTTCTGAAGCATCTTGTACAGGAGCCCAAGGGGAAAAGTGTTTCCCTTGGCTGATGGACAACCAAGCAAAGATTATCAGCTTTATTGACTGCTGTGTTTGGCCAGGATCACCAGAGGCTTTGCACCCTCTGCAGCACTCTGCCTTGGGATGGAGAAAGGTTGGGTCTCAGGCGTGTTGTAAAAGGTGGTGGCCACCAAGGGACGCAGAACCAGCAGCCCAAACCTCCATGGATTTGTACTACTGAACAAATCCACTGTCTAAACTCCCACTGGTTTCTCACAGGCTGGCAAAGGAGAGGGGACAAACTTCTCTCCCAATACTGAAGCTCCTTTTCAGGGGGTATTATTGTCTTCCTTCTGGGTTTACAAAAACACAGACCTACAGGAAAAAAAAAAGCTGGTGAACTGCTCTGCAGAAAGAGGCAAAGAGCCTCATCTCCAAGGCTTGTCCTGCTCAGGACAAGGAAACAAACAACTGGGAGAGAAAATCAAAATGTCTGACTGCTCTCCAGATGTGAGATCTGTAGGGCCCACATCTGGCAGGGAGTGTTTCACAATGGGAACAGCTTTCCTCAGCCCTCAGCACACAGCTGGGGGTGGCTGTTGTACCCACAAACAGGATGGTCCAGTTCCTGTGGAGGCAGGAGATCTGTTTGGGCAGTTCAGTGAGTCAGAGAACGTTTACCAAGACCTTTTTGTGTCAGGAAATGTGTTTTGATGGAAAAAGGAAGTAGTTAAAAATAAATTGAAGGAGAAAAGAGTGAAAAACAAAAGAAATGCAGGTTGCAGAGGCATTTTCCTAGCCCAAACAGCAAATCCTAGTGCTGAGGGATACCATCCAGCCCAGCTGGGACAGTCTGTTTGGGATTCACTGGTGGCCCACTGCCTGCTTTTTGGTGAGCCATGTTTGGTAACACCTCACAGAGCTGCAGCAAGGCGTTGCCCATCCTTGAAGCACTTTGTCCAGCCATTTGGAGAAATATCTGAGAAATTTACCTTCGGAGTTGTGCTGCTCTGATCTGTATCAGTCCCAGGCTCCTTCCCTTCATTCCTGGGATGGGAGATAAGGATGTCTATAGGGCTGACAGTCTTCTTGGTAAAAAACTTGTGCTGAGAACAGGGGTGGCAGAGCCCCAGAAGTGTTCACCTGGGCTCACAGCATCCCCCAAACGTCTGTCATCTCCCAGTGCCTGCATCCTTCCAGGGAAGCAAGGGCATCTGCTAACCTCCTTTTCACTGGTGGGGAAAATGAGGCATGGAGATGTTCAGCCACACTTGCAAGTATTTTAAGCTAAACAGGGAGTGGATGGATGAGGGGGAGCAGAGGAAGGGAGCAGGGACCTGAGGACTGGAAGGTTTGGTGGGGCCAGAAGATACAGGCTGTGGAAAGGCTGCTTTGGAAGGTGAGCCTGTCCAGCCTCCTTTGCAGAGCCAAACCCTCTGTTTTGTCAGGGTTGGAGAAGGCACTTCCCTCGTCACCCTGTCCAGCAAACCATTCCCCAGTGAGCTGGGCTCGAGGGCTCAACTCAGCTACTTAAAGTGAAGGCTGGATGCATTGCTGGATAGCAAAGTTGGTGTCCTCTGAGTTTCCCCAGAAAGGAGGTTTCTCCATTTTCTGCTATCCAGTGCTCTCCACCACTGATGCTGGGTCGGGGCTTTTGCTCTGAAGCAGCTCTGTGTATCCACCCTTCCCTCCTCCCCCTGATCTGTGCAGTTCAGGCACAGCGTGAGCAAGAGGAAGGGGCAACCTTCGTTAGAATAAGTATGAGAGGCAGTCTGCCAGAAAGATAAACAGAAAAAGGGCTGGGTGAGAGGTGTGGAGAATCCCTAAAGCTGAGGGGCTTTGCATTAATTATCATATTAAGCGTTCAAACGGCAAAAATACCCATCTCCATTTTCATGCACGTTCACTTTAAAAAGAAATAAAAATCCTGCTTAATTGCTCCACTTAATTCATTAAGGGATTAAGGCAAAGACTAAAGGAAAAAAGTGAAGTATGATGATGGGTGGTTCTGGCATCCTGCTCCAAACCATCCGTGAGTGTTTTGGAGGGAGCCAGGGTGCGAACGTGACTCCTCCGCCCGGCGCTCCTGCCCTGTTCCCAGCAGAGCAGAGCCCTGGAGCTTGAGCAACCCTGACCACTGGGACCAGTGGATCTTGGGGGCCTAGCCCCAGGCACTGTTCTTTGCTCAGCAGATGCAAATCCTCCCACCAAGTCCTTTGCAGGAGCTTTGCAGAGACCTCAGGGCACTCTCCAGCCTCTTTGGCTGCACGTTTGACAGATGCTTCTGAGCCATTGACCAAAGCTGGTACCGAGCCATCCCATCATCCAGGGGTTTCTTTTTTTGTTTCAATAACAGAGCTGGAGTGCTGCAGCAGGAGGCAATGTTGACTTTTGCAAAATGTCCTCTGTATTCACTAGCACTGAGCTTAAAAGTAAACCTGCAAGGATGGTTTATCTCTCAGGCCCTTTTTAATTTGAGTTGCCGAAGCTTGGCGGTCAGGTTGCTGTGGGTCTGCCTGCATCACATCTGGGCAGGGGCTGTGCTGGTACAGAAAGGATTTGGGAGAAGGAGAAGGTGCAGGTGGGGAGTTTGCTGCCTGATAAAGGGGAGGGGAGCAGCTGGCTGGAGGTTAAAGTTAAGACTAAAGTTAAGGTTAAGGGCAGGAGAAGAGATTGCCCCTCACTTCTCAGGTTGGTGTGACCAAAGCCAGGCTGGAGTGCTGGCTTTGGAGCAGGGGAAGGACAAGGGTAAGCCCACCTGAGCTGTGCTGAGGAGTGGAGGGAAGTGCTGCCATGGGCAGGGGGTGCAGGGGATCTCACAGGGCAGAGAGAAATAGGAACAGAGCTCTGCAGCTGGAGCGTGTCTGTGAGACCAGCTTTGAGCTGCTGCCTTCCCTGGGGAAGGCTGGTGGCTTAGCACAGGGCCTGTGTTTGGGGATGTGGGTTTGCTGCTGTAGGGCCCCTGAAATCAGATCCCACATCCCTGAGCAGCTGAGGTGGAGGTTGCCCTGTGCCCTGGTCCTGTGGCTCGGCACAGGTTTGGTGGCAGGAGGAGGCCAGGACAGCGTGCATCACCTTCCCAACCGAGCTCCTGCGGGGCCTGAGGTCACTGTTCCAACCCTGCCCTTCCCAGCTGCCGGCACGCCCCGAGCCAAGATGGGCTGGGAGGGGAGTGAGGTATTGCAACCTGTTCCTGCAGCAAGGACTGAGCACGTGGCTCCTGGGCATGGCAGGGGCTGGTGGGAGAGCAGCCAGGGTTTGGCCTGAGAGGGGAGCAGAGCATCTTCTGCTCTGGGGTGCCCTCAGAGCAGTCTGCAGCACCTGGAGCAGCTGGGCTTGGGCAAGGCTGAGCACCCAGGCAGAGCTCAGCCCCTCTGCAGGGCACCCCGGGTTCCTCTGACCAGCCTGGCTTTCCCTCCCTCCTTCCTTTGCTTATCCCTCTCCCATCTCGTCGCTGACCACAGGTGGGAGCAGGTGCCTCGCAAAAAAGCCAGATTGGAGCTACAGATTTGTGTGTGTGAGGGGGAAACAGCAAATCATCCTTGAAACAATGTCCCTTTTCAGAGTCTTGGCTCCTAGCAGGAATAATCTGTCCTCCCTGGGCAGCTCAGCCTGGCAGCAGCTCTGCCTAATCCTGCCCATGTCGTGGTGAATCTGTGGATTGCTGAACTGTGGGGTGACATGAGATGCTTCTGCAGCCCCTTGGGGAGCTTCTGGGGTTTGTTGTGGCTCTGGAGGAGGCTGGGAGGAAAGGGCAGGTGATACATGGGCAGGCACATCTGTAGGGGCAGGCACATCTGTACAGGCAGACAGGAGCCCTTGGAAGGTTGGGTTTTTGCTCTGTTCTTAGGACAGCCCCCATGGGAATGCTGAGGGTTGATCCAGGGTGGGAATTGGGGTCCCTTAGGGAATCAACCCGAATGGGCATCCATTGCTGGGGGGAGAGCACTAATTGCTTGTTTGTGGGTCACTCTTGGTACCCCAGAGCTGGATCAAAGCACAGACCCCAAGCTTGGTGTGCTGCAGCAGCTGGATGCCCTGGACACAGCTGCTGTCACCGATGGTGAAAAATATGGGCTGTTCAAAGGTTCTCATTGACTTACTAACCCTCTTTCCCCAAGGAGAGGAAGAGGCAGCACGCTGCTGCTCTCTGGAGCTGTTTGCAATAGTGCTGCTCAGATTACAGGGGAGGGTGTGCACAGAGATTTAATTTCAGTTTTCAGCACTGTGGGCTTCTTTTTGCAAGTGAATCTTGTGCTGTTTTGGATGGAATAGTCATTGTTTTAAATGCCCTCCCGGAGTTTTTCCCCTACCAACTTTTATCTGTCTCCGCCATCATAAATATCGTCTTATTTTATCTTTCAAATGGGCCCTGGAATGAAGGCTGTGGGCTGTCTTGTACCCCAGACTGGGGAATTCAGATTTTATTTGCAACATGCCAGGGAATTTTGTTTTCCAGTAACGACTTGTGCTGTAATTGTGAACTTCCTCTTATAACAGGAGATCTGCCTCCCCACTTCCCTGGAAGGGAAGCTTGAGCACTGCTGGTGTTTTCTACAGTCCCCTTGAAGTTCTCAGTTTTAGCAAAGCTGCTGCAGGACAGGGATTTGTTCACCTTTTGATGCAGAACATTTGGAGCAGGAGATGCAGGAAGGGTCACTGCAGCTGGACCTGCCCTGGAGGGAGGATGGAGGGAAGGAGAATTCCTGCTTACCACCTCCACCTTTCCTCCACAGCTCCTGTTTTCCTCTTCCTTTGCCTCCTCTCAGCATGCTCTGACCTCAGCCTGGCCCTGGGTCACCTCCTGCTGACCGGGATCAGAGCCCAGCTCAGGCCTCTGGCCCTGGCAGGGAGGGCAGTGCCGCCCTGTCACCTGCCCTGGGCGCTGCCAGCCCGGCTCGTGCCTGCCAGCGTCGGCTGCAATTGGGATGGGAGAGGAGTTTACTCAGCCTGCTGCTGCCAGACCCCAGGGTGATGAAAGTTGGTGTTTAAAGGCAGTGAGCTAGGGCTGGGGAGGGGATCAAAGGCATCCTGCCCGCCTGCAGCAGCACTTGGCGATGCAGAGCGTGGGGCTGTGCTCTCCGAGGGGATGCTCGGCACTCCTCGCCCCCCCAGCCCTGCTCTGTGCCTCCCCCCACAGCCCTGGCTCCAGACCTGCTGCTCCCCAGCAGGAAAGGCTCTGGGCTGTGCTGAGCACAGGCATCCCTTTGCACAAACCCCTTCTGCATCGGGGCACATGGGAGGGTGGCTGTGGTCCCTGACATTTGGGGGGCTCTTTGGTCCCTCCTGGGGGACTCACAGCCCCCGGTGTGCCACTTGCAGGGGCAGAGCTGCAGAAATTGCATTAACATCAGAAGGCAGCTTGCACTGCCTGGCAGGCGTGGAGCAGCCTCTGTTCCCACGGACTCATTTACCTGCTTGGAAGTGGAAAGTGTTCAGTACCTGGCGGGCTCTGCTGAGCTAATTAATTTATTTAATAACAATTCTTAGCTGCTCTCCAGGCCTAGCTGCTTTGCATCCCAAAGGGTGATGATTTTTTTTTTTTTCAGAAATTCCCAATGGAGATGTGCCTGGTTTATTTATATAGGTAGATATTACTTTTTTTTTGTTGTTCTCCATTTGAACAGCACGCTGCACAACAGGGCTCTGGCTCTGTACCCCTGCTCTGACATGCTGTCATATCCACAAGCACTGCCACCTCTCTGGGGACACTGCTCTGGGGGTGCTGTGGGCTCTGTCCTCTGGGACAAAAGGTCCCAGGGCTGCATGAACCAGAGGGGCTGCAGCTTGAGCTAATGATCCAGCCTAATTAACCTGGAATCCTCCAAGGACTGTAGTCATCAGAGGGAGATAGGGGAGCCCCTCTGCTGGTCTGGGGGTGTGTGGTTCATGGTGCCCTGTTCCCTTTGCAGTCCCCAGGAGGAAATCCAGCTGGCTCAGAGGGATGCAGGAGGATGTAGCTTTCCATCATGACTTGTCAACTCAGCACTGCTGCTCTCGACCAACACCCTTCCCTTGGAAGTAGGGATGAGGCTGTGCCCTGAACTAGGGACACGCACTTCCTAGCAGGAATTAGGGAAGTCTTGTTGCCTTGCCGGGAATCTCTGCCCATTTTCCTGCTGCCCCCGGCAAGGCTGTTAGGACAGTTGACTCGAGGGAGTTTGTGTCTTGTTTCAACACAACATGGAAATGCTGATCAAGGCTGCCTTGCCTTCAGGGACAGGCAAGAAAACATGGGTGTGGGAAAAAGCCTGTTACCCTGTAGGGCAGGTGCAGGGCACGCCACTGGAATTAGCCAGAGCAGTGCCCCTGGAGGCCGCTGGGTGCTGGGGACACTGGCTCACTGCTGGGGCACAGGCGCAGGTCTTGCTGCCCCAGGGACTGGGGAGGCGAGGAGAGGGACAATATCCCATGGGTTGGTTTTCCCAGGGCCTGGCAGTGCCACTGTCTGGCATGGGAGTCTGACTCCACGGCAGAGATCAGCAAGGTGCACCTGGCATCATCCAGCCCAAAATTTAGGTGACCATCTCATTCACATGGGGATTTACGTGGCTAGATCCTGTCCTGACACAAAAAGAGGAAAACTCCCAGCACCGTGGCTGGTTGAGGATCTTTCCCACTTGAGCTCAGACATGGTTGGGATGCAGAAGCCATGGACAAGGAGCCCGTGGCTCTCGGGGTGGGCTCGCTCACCCCGCACCATTCCCTGAGCCCTCTCACTGCTCTGCACAGGTTTGTTCTCCTCCTCGCCCCGAGACAGACCTGGGTGTTCCCGTGCCTTCCACCCCCGGTTTGTGCCCCGGCGGGCTGCTCTCCTCCCCCGTTCCCCACTCCTGCCCCAAATGGCATTTTTCTCTGCCGGTGAGTCACGTTGTGCTGTTGCAATACTCACCTGGCCGCGACCTCAGCGGGAGCCCTGTCCCTGCATGCAGGAGCTCTTTGGGGCGCAGTGATTCAGCGGGGATCAGAGGCCTTGCGCCTCTTCCCTGTGCCCAGCTGTGTGTATCCAAGAAAGCATTTCTGCCTGCTGGGGAGTGAATCACCCAGGAGTGGCTCACCCAGCCCTGCCTGCTGCGAGCAGCAAGGGGAATGGGAGGGGAGGAGAAGGGGAATGTGGCTTGGGATTCACGGGCAGGGCAGCCAGCCTGCTGCGCTTGCGACTGGGGCTGCTCTGCGATGCAACACGCAGGTTTGGGGTTGCAGAGGAAGAAGAATCGAGTGGGGATGGAGCGCTTGGCTGCTCTTGTACAGCCTTGTGGGCACTCTGGTGGCTGTCACCCAGCAGCAGAGAGCAGCCCAGCCTGCCCTGTGCTGGCTGCATGGGCTGCAGCTTGTCTCCAGCCCGGTGGCTCAGCCTCTGCTGGTGCTTCAGGCAAGCTGGGACACGGCCACCGCAGTGGGGATGTCACCGTGTCACACACACTAAGCTGCTCTCTGCCAATTCCCACAGCCTCTCACTGAAGCTGGAGGCTGGGGATTTTCCAAGTGGGGAAGCTGCTACAGGGCCATCCTGCCTGCCCAGCTGTCGTCTCCCACAGGCAGAGGGTGGCATTTTGTGTGGATGGAGCAAACTCTCCTTGTGTTCTTTCTGCTGTGCTGTTTCATCTGCTGTGGTCTGCATTTGCTGTCCACTGGCCCAGAGCAGTTCAGAGCACCTAATTTAAGAACAATTACACTAAAAACAACTTGTGGCAATGACACCAGTTTTAAAAGAAAGCCACTTGGTGAGTTTTCCTCTTTGACCTGTGTGCTTTAGGTGCACTCTGTAGCATGGTGAGCATTAGTCACTTAGAACAAAATCCTCTTTGCACTACCAGGTCCTGGCAGAAGGGAGTTAGGAGCTGAGGGTAAGGCTGCTTTGGGCTCCCCGAAAAGCTGATGTGATGGGTAAGTCTGGTGAGCATCTGTTTAGATGGGATTTGCAAAAACTTGTCCCTAACAGGTCAGAGCAACCCTAATACCAGTCACTGAAAAGCCTGCTGCACTCAGAAAGGGCAGGACCAGGTGTTGGGGACCACAGACATCCTGCCTGGGGTTCCCCTGTGTGGAGCTGCTCTGTGCTTGGCTGTGACTCTGGCTTGAGTTTTCTGGTGAGAATATTGGCCAGGATTGTTGGGCCTTGCTGCTGGCTCCATTCAGCCTACCCAAGGAGTGATCTGGACAGCAGCCAAGCTGTGTCTGATCTGGAAACAGGTTGCTGAAGGGCAGCATGGATGCAGTCACCTCTATGTCCCCACCCTGCATCACATCAGACTCTGCTCCTTGCCTTCATTCTCAGGATGCATCATGGCTTATCCCACCCATCCATGCATCCCTTATTTCATACCGAGCCATGGGGTTGTTCCCTCCTGGTCTTGGGCAGAAGGGAGCCTCACCCTGGTGGTGTCACCATCCTTGGGGCACCTTCTTGGTGCTGTTGCTGCTGGCAGAGACGTGCACGTGCACGCAGCTGGTGCTGAGGCACCCCGGGACGAGGGCTGCTGGGTGCTGTGCTAACTCACACGATCAATAACTGCAGGGGATGAATCTCAGATAAACATCTCTGGGGCAAGGCGAGGGACCTGCAGCTTGTGTATTCCTGGCATGGGAATCAAGAATAAGACTGCAGCCTCTGAAAGTTCAGTGATAAGCCTGACAGTGATAGGTGTGGGGAGGGAATTTCCTGCAAACTGCTGGCTATAAACATGGCCATTAATACTATTCTGAGAGGATCTGGTTCATGATTTCTTAGACCTGTGTGGGACAGGCCCATAGAAAGCAAATGGAATAAATCAGGTGAAACCCGGATCTGGTTCCACCCCTGCTACTGCAGTGAGGGTGGTGGGAGCATGGCAGGGAGGCTTCCCGAGGACACACCACAGCACGGGCCAGAATGGATCTGAGCTCTGTTAACGGGACCTGGGGTTAGGAGAGGAAGTGAGCAGGAGGCTGGGAGGTGGGTGCTGAGGAGCTCGGTCCTTCCAGGCCCCAAAATGTCTGGGCTCCAGCAGTGTGCAGCTTGGTGCCCCACACCGCCGATGGAGAAGGGGGGTGGGAGGGAGGCATGTTGCTACAGTTCTGCCATTACCACATCCAAAATTATCGTTCACATAAACAAGGCGAGCAAGAAGCAAACCTCAGAACAAACCAGAACTCGTCTGGGGGGAGCGGGAAAAGGCAGGAGCCACAGGGAGGGGGAGTGGGAGGTGGGCTCCTGCTGCTGGCACTGAGGTTTAACCCACCTACCCTGGCTGTGCTGCTGGACACTCTCACAGCAATCTCACTCACCTGGTGGCTGAGTTTCCCCCAGTGCAGGGTGGAAGGGGGAGATGTGGAGGTGAAGGAGCAGGGGTACCTGGGGAGCAGCTCGACTGTGCTGATGTAGGAGCTTCTCCCTAGCCCCAGGCAAGTATCCAGCAGCAATTATCTCCGGTGGGTGCCACCCAGAGCGAAGCTCTCTGGGTTTTATTTCCCGGCCATCTATCGAGCTGCCTGAAGGAAGCTCTGCTGTAAAACCTGTGTCCCTCCTCTCACAGTGAGGGTTGTGCCTGGCTGACTCGTGCTCGGGTGAGTGCCATCAAACAGGCTCTGTGGAGGGCACTGGGCAGCAAAGGGACCATCTGCCAAGGCACCAGAGCACCCCAGGGTGAGGTTTAAAGCCTAGGCTGGTATGTTGGCATAAATCATCCTCCTGTTCAGCATCCCCAGCTCTCCAGACTCTGGTGCGCCCCTTCCCTCCATGGTTCTGTAGGGAGGTTTTAGCTCCGTGGATCCCAGTGCCTCAGCAAAAAGTGAATGTTGTGTGCTATCACTGCCCCTTGGGGCTGAGGGTGGGGATTTGCCACTGAGTTTTAGGAGAGGTCATCAGGTATTAGGTGGCTTCTCTTAGAGAATTCTTAGGGAATTAACCTAAGGGTGCACACACCAGGCTCTGGAGGGGGTGTCTGTGCTTCAGGTGGCTGAGCTGACCACTGGGGTCATCCTGCCTTCTGAGGGGTTCTCCCTGGTATCTGGAGAGCATCTCACTTCAGTTGCATTTTCTTGCTGTTAGGGTTTTGTTTAATGCAAAATAAGTAATCTGCAGGTGAACGGCTTGAACATCCTCAGTATCAAATCAGAGGGGTAAAGCCCCTGAAATGAGGAATTTGAAGCACCAGGAGACCGGGAATTGAGAAGTAACCAGTTCCTTGACTGATCATGGAAAACCCAGCCTTCTGGTGAGCTTCAGCACAAGTGCTGCAGAGATGTAGGCAGGCAGATGGATGGCTGGGATCTAATAAATATTGGCCAATACTGACATGGCTTGGTGTGTGTGTACAGAGGATGACTGTGAGCAGCCTAAATATGATTGTTGGGCAATAGTTTGCTGTTATGCAAATCACACCAGTGTTGCACAACCAGGGAGGGGTAATTCTTCAGGTGTCCCAGAGCCTCAGCTGGGGCTCTGCTTGGCTGAGATCGGCTTGAACAGCGCTGTAGGAGCGCGATGAGGGGCACGATGTGTGGCTTAATGTCTTGTTCTGGGCTCAGAGGACAGATCCGGCTCCGTCTCTTTTGCTCTGCTGTCACTAAATACACACAGCTGGTTGAGGTGCTTTTCCCTCTGCCCATCTGCCACCCCTTGTCCCTTCATTTAACATTGTTCGAAGCTGGGCAAAGCCACAGGAGCTGTGGCTCTTGCACAGAGCCACTCCAGACACAGATCTGCTCTCAGATAAGCTCGGGGCCAAGTGTTTCACCCGGTTTTAAGTCTGGAGAACTTCATGCTTGCAGCCCCAGGGCGTGAGGAGCCCAGGCTGGCTGCAGCTGGGAACACACCCCTGCGTGTCGATGCACTTTGGCTCTTCTGCTCGCTGCTGCTGCTGCTGGGGAGTGTGGCAGTGTGAGGTGCTCAGGTGTGGATCAGCACTGGCTGATCCTTAGCCAGGCCCAGATTGCTATTAATATGCTCTTAATGCTCCCTAAGCTGGTTATAGAGGAAATTCTGCTTTAGACACTACCATGCGCTCCCTGCCAGTCCTTAGCACAGCTCAGGGTATTTCAGCAACATGCAGGATTCCCAAATGAATAGAAAATTATGGGGCATTGCTTTGTTAGGCACTTGGAAAGGATTTGCTTCTGCAAAAGCAGCATGTTGTGTTAATGGGAGAAATTATAAAGGGATTAGGAGGGAACGTAGCTCTGCACCAGACAGGAAAGGGCAGAGCAGTGCAGGAAAATGCAGTGGAGAAGGGCTCTGTGGGCACATGTGGAAGCTCCCTGGGCTGGGTACAGAGAGGCCTGGGGCATGCAGAGGTGCAAGGGGGAGAGCCAAAGCCCCTAGCAATGCTCAGTTTTCTCTGTGCCCTCAGGAGCCCATCCCAGGGCAGACCAGCCTTTGCAGCCCCTGCATCAAGGACCCGTGAGCTATCAGTGGTTGTGACTGAATCCTCAGGTGAGGGGAAGAGCCATCAGCTGACCACTTGTTCTGACTGAAGCCCTGAGGGTCGTGATTCAGGGGGCTTCAAACCACTAAATTCAAGGGGTTTAAGGTGAGCAGGAGCTACCTGCTGGGCTGTGCTCTCCTCTGGGGAGATGCAGTTTCAGGGGTGAAGCAGATGCTCGGTGACTGCTGGGCATGGACAGTGGCTCTGGCAGTGAGTCCTGGGAAGCAGGACATCCATCAGCATGAGTGCCAAGGCTGGTGTAAAGCGAGGGGCAGGTCCTGGTTCACAAAACACGTGCCTTGAGCCAAATCTTGCGGCGCTCCTGGAGAGTGGGGCAGGCTGGGAGGCTTCCTGTGGCAGCTGGTGTGCCTGCTGGTGTGCCTGCTGGTGTGCCTGCTGGCCAGGCTGGCTCCAAACGTGGCCCAGCGTGTCCAGCAGAGAGTGTGTGCATGGACACGAGCCCCACAGAGCACAGCGGGGACATTTGCTTCCTGGCTGCAGGATTTGACATTCTTCTGCTCTTTGTTTTCTGGCAGAACAGGGGAGTGTGTGGATCCTCATGAGTTCTGGTATCTCTGGTTTATCTCTGTCCCCTTCATACCTGAAATCACTGAAAATGGGGAACAGAAAGCCTGGCTGCCAGCAGCACTGAAAGGGCCCTCTATATTACCCTGTGGTTTATAATTTCCAAAGTGCTTCTGTCCAAAATTACCAGAGGGCAGAATGGCTGTAGGGAACGTGGAAACAACAACAGGATGGACACAGCTTACTCTTGTTTATACAGGACTGGACCAGCAGGGCACTGGGAGCATGGGTTTCCAGCAGGCATGTGAGTGCCAGATGGACAAATACCCTGGGACCTCCTCATCTGGCCAAAGTCTTTTTCTGTGGTGGATTTGTGCATGTGTGGACTGCATAAATAGAGGGTAAAGGCAAAGTGACCACAGGTTGTGGTGTTAAACAGAGGAGTCAGCCTTCTCGAGTGTGCTTTTATTCTTAAAGAGACATGTGGACCTCTGTGGGGCTCAGGAGACAGTAAACTGGAGGTGGGGGAAGTTGTTCTCTGCCAGGGCCTTTGATGAGAGCCAGCTCTGAAGGCAGAGTTAATTCCGAGGGAAAGAACACAGACATTTGGGTGTTTTTAGGATCAAGGGATTGCCTTCAAAGCTGGTTGGGCATCTTAGGCTAACCTAAGGTAGGTGTTGTAAATAAAACAAGTGACCTGGAAAATACACCAGGTCTTCTTCACATCTCTGCTTTCCCTTCTGCTGGGCAGCCAGGATGCAGAGGCTGGGGCAGGTTGGTGGGGAATGGTGCTGATCCAAGGATATGACACCAGCAGTGGAGAAAACCATGCCAAAGTTGTGCATGTACAGAAATGAGTGGTTGTAGGGACATAGAATAAACACATAGCACACACATGTGTCGAAACATCTCCGTAAGGTGCAAAAGCAGCCGTTGATGCAGGATGTATTTATGTGGAAATACATCTGGAGGTAGTAAACACCAGTTTGTGCTCCCCTCCATGTACGTGCACAGATGCCTTTCATGGCATAACATGAACATGACTGAAGGGGAGGCCTGTTAATCGAGATGAGAAGAGATATGGAAGCACATAAAAGGCAGAGATTACACATTCTTGTAGAGCCTTCAAAGGTGAATTCATGCACTGGTATACAAATATGCAGGGTGGGGGGAAGAGATGTACCCAAACACATCAACAGGGAATTATACCCACGGAGAGATGAGCAGTCCCCCTCTCTTTTTGGATGTATGTTTAATACCTTTGTGATGATAATTAAAGCCCCTGTTTGGGTGTTGCATCTTGTGATTTACTGCGGTCTTATAAATCTTTCAGCAATTTGAGATCTGCGGGGAACAAAGGTACTGCAAAGGTTTGGAAAAGAAACAAAGAGAAGGAGCTGCACCACATTCAGCAGAGGGTACCCTGGGCTATCTGGAAAGAGTGGCTGATAGGCAGGGAGGGGTAGGAGGTGCCACAGGAGTTTCCAGCCCAGGAAACCAAAACCTGTTGCCTGTGGACCCCAATTCCTCCCACCAAAGGGAGGCACCCATCCAAAGCACCTCTCCCTCTGGCTGGCTCTTACACTCGTGGAAGGGGATCTGGGTCAGGCTCATTTCCCTCCAAAAGGGCAGAACCTCTTCTGGTGGCTCCATGCTCTCCTCGAGAGTTTGAAGATGGGAGGGCTGGAGGTGGGCAGGGAAAGCCACGTGTGAGGTGGGCACAGAGAACACTTGAGAGCAGACGGAAGTGGGGTGGAGATGGTTTTTGGGGAACTGAGGAGGGAAATGGAGCCAGTGAGGGATGTGCTGGTGAGTGACAGAAACAGAGCAGAAATAATTAGATGAGATGTGTGAAATGGGTGGCTGTGGCAAGAGGCACTGGAATGCACAGTTAAAATGGGGAATGTGGTAGAGTCTGGAAGGAAGAGCCAGAGATCTGGAGGGCTGAATGGAGACACACAAGAGGAGGGGAAGAAAGATGTCACAGGGGGACAGAGAACAAAGATGAGATCTCTCTGAGAGGATGGACACATGTGAGAGGCAGGTGGGCCATGAGGGCTCCACTCCACCACAGAGCATCCCTGCTGGAGATCAGGGAGCGACCTTGAGCAGGGATCTCTTCCCATCCAGTCTGAGCCTCTGACCCGCTGGCAGTGGCAGCTTTGGGTGTCTGTGGACATGCACAAACCTCAGCTCTTCCCTGCCCTCTCCATGACCCTGGCAGGGTGCTCCCACTCATTGCTTCCAGGAGGTGAGCAGGCTGTGTCAGCAAGCCAAGGCTTGAGGGCTGGGTCTGAAGTAGAGCTGTGGCTGCAGTGTGGTGGATGGAGGCTGAGTGACCCTCAGAGGAGCTGGATAGCTTCTGAGTTTCGAAAACACAACCTGCGGCCCCATTTTGGAAAACATAGCTGGGAGGCAGACAGGAAAGGGCTTAGAGGCAGGAGGGGGGTCAGGTGAGAAATGAAAGCAGTGAATGGTGCTGATCAGTCGTTGCATTGCTGTCCTCCTCCCACGGGGCTGAGAAGGGACATCTTGGGGACTTGAGCAGAGTCGTGGTGCCCCAGCATGGTGCCACTGATGTGCTGCTGCCTGGGCCTGCTGAGGAGGTGCCACAACGGAGGAAGGAAGGGGTGACTGGTGATGCCGTATTGAGTTTTACCTTTTCCTTTTATATATTCTCTGTATTCTTTACACATGCATTTGTATCTCTGTAGTCTATGACTGTAGCTTAGCTTCAGTATTTTCCTAGGCAGAAAGACAAAACACATTCCAAAGCCCCAATCTTTCTGGGAACCAAGGCCAAAAAACAGCTCTTCGAGACACATTTCCATCAACAAAGTTTAGTCCCATCTGAGGCGGGAGGATTTAGAAGGGGCTTGGACGGGGGGGNCATTTCTGGGTTCTTAAGGCACCACTGGGACAACGCCTGGAGTGCAGAAGAGCCCCCAGCTCTGTGGACGATGGCCAGGCTGCCCTGCCAGCACGAGGGCAGGGAAATGGGGAAGGGACAGGGCAGGGATGGGGCTGTAGCAGGGATCCACGATCTGCCTCTGGCCCAGCAGCATCCACCACACCACAGGTGCCAACCCAGCCCTTATCAGACAGACTGCTCGCTTCTGCCACCTTCTTTGGGGTTTGTTTTGCTACTCTGACTGCTACTGAACTTGTTTTCTTCTATAGTTTGGCCAGCTTGCCTGATGTCCCGTTGGTATTTGGTGGCAGAGTGGCTCTGACAGCAGTCACGGGCATGACAGCAGCCCTGACTGTTCCTGCCAAGGAATCAAAGCTGAAGAATGTGGAGGTGGAGGTGTTGGTGGGACTGAGGGGTGGAGAGGCATGACAGACCATCTGCAGAGAGCACGGGGTGGTCTGTGCACTTGACAGTGACAGTGAACATCATGACTTGCCTGGTGGAGATGGTGATTTCTGGCTTCTTTTCTGGGATGAGATAATTCATTGGATTCCCACCAAAAAATCAGCACTCCCTCCCGCAAACAGTTCAACCCTGCTGAGGGCATCTGTGCTGGTTATTGCTGTAGATGAGTCTCCAAGAATGCCGAGGGGCTGATTCTTCAGGGAATCGAAGCCTGGCCACGTGTGGGTGGATGAGAAAGTAAATAAAAGGATGAAGAACTTGGTCAATCAATGCCTCCCAGTGCTGGAATCATGCTTGTCATCATCGGAGTCAGGAGAAATGGGAGGCACTGGAAATGAGCAAAACTGGAAATGAGTAGAAGTCAATGGAGGTTTTGGGTGTATTTTTTTCAATGATCACCTGTGTGATCATCATTTCACCACTCCCAAAGCAGCACATGGCTTAATTCTGAGCTCTGCAAGGAAGGAGAAGGTTGTTGCCAGCCAGGCTACTTCTGATACCCTAAATAATCTACAAGAAATCCAACCATCACTTCTTCAGCAGCTCAGGGTCAAGCTAAAAGTACTTAGGTAAGAGCTGAACCCCACAGCTAATCCCATTCCTGGGGTGCCTCCATGTGAATCAACTCAGCTGCAGAGGTGAGACCCTTCAATTTGTGCTCCTGTTTTTCAGCCTTGCTTCTCTGCAGGTCTCTAGGCAGAGGTCACAGGCAGGGTCCTGGTAGGAAAACGTGCTGAGAGATCAGTGCCTGCTCTTTCCCAGCACCTGGGGCTGAGAGGGGAGGGAGAGACTGAGGGGGCCGGGAGAATGAAGGCTGATATTCCCCTGTGGGTGAGCAATGGGCTTGCCAAGGAGGTGGGGAGCAGAGGCTCCTGTTTAGCTCTGGGGGAAGGTTGACTTCACTCCAGGGAGATGGGGGTGGCGCTGGGGTGGCTGCTGGCTGTGGCACGTCTCTGGTGATTTAGATCTGAAGATATGTAGGAGGTTTCTCTGGCTCCCGGAAACCCCAGCACAGAGAGGCAGAAAATCCCTTCCAGCATTTCCTGGGAAGTCTGGTGGGTTCTGGAGAAGGCAGGCTGGAAAGTGGGCAGGACAAAGGGGTCCTGGGGTACTCGGAGAAGCTCAGGGAAGCTCTCCAGTCGTCCAGTTGTGTGTGGGGATCAGTTTGGGAGCATCTGTGTCCCTGAGGAGGTGGCTCGGCAGGATGGGACGGAAGCAGGGAGAGGGTGTGCAGAGATGGACATGGGGTTTGGCTGGCAGCATGGGCACCCACAGAGTTGTCTCTTGGGTTAACAAGCCCCACTCCTGTTCTCCGTGGGGCTGGGAAGAGTCAGAACCACCTGGACTCAGCTTTGCTCTGGTGTAACTCATTGGGATGGAAGGACCTGTGCAAGAATGAGCTGAGCCCAAGGGAGAAGCAAGAGAACATGGAAGAAGAAGCAGGAGCTTGTCAGATAAGCCAAGAACCCCTGTTTGTGCGTGGGTGTGCGCACGTGTGTGTGGAGCACGGCTCTGCCTTGTGGTCTCAGTTCGGTCTGCATGGAAGGGGAAGGTTTTTGCTCTCCCACCTGGATGGAAAGAGGAAACATTTACAAAGAAGCAGGGATGCCAAGGCAGGTTCATTCACTCTTTGCAGATCCTTTGGCACTCTCACAGAAGGAACCCTTTGCAGCAGGGGGCATGTCTCAGCCCCATCTTGTTTCCCCTGTCCCTGCGGCTGCCAAGCAGAGCCGACTCCATCCCTCGCTGGCTCCTCCCTGGGTCCATTCACAGCCTTCCCAGACAGGGCTGGATCAGGAAGCCAGGCCTCTCCCAGCTTTGGCAGTCCAAGGCTGGCCTTTCCCCAGCAATTCAGTCATTCCATGCTCCCGAACGGAACATGCCCCAACACCTTTGCCTTGAACCGAGTTGCGTTCAGGAACCTGGGTTTGCCCACACATGTTAAAGGTACGGCTGGAGGCGAGAGGCAGGGAAGCCAGCCACGGCTCCAGTGTGGAGGAAAAGGGGAGCCCTCAGCAGAGCTCTGAGCTTGGGGCTGTGGCAGGGGGGCTGGCTGCTGGAGCAGCGAGGTGTGCCCTGACATCCCCGCCCAGCTCCCTTCCAAAGGAGTTCTTCCTCAGCCAACATTTGGCTGTTCAAGCCAGAACTCAGCATCCTTGGGGAGACAAACCATCCAGAGTAGGAAGGCTGGGTCTGCCAGGGGGTCATTGCCACGGTGCTGCAGCTGCGTGGTGGTTATGGGGTCTGGGGGTGGCGGGAGAAGGGATGGACACAGCGTCGGGAGAAGGGATGGACACAGCGGTGGGAGAAGGGATGGACACAGCGGCGGGAGAAGGGATGGACACAGCAGCGTGGGAGTGCCAGGCTGAGCCCAGCAGTGCTGAGGGCTGCGGAGGCTGCTTGAATCCCACCCGTGTTCTCCTCCCATGTGGGCAGCACGGGCAGGGCACACAGCAGCTGTGAGCTTTGTGTGCAGCACTTCCATCCCTGCCAGTTTTTAGGCAGAGGCAGCCAAGGAGGGGAGGATGGTCTTCTCCTCCCCTCCTCTTCTGCTTTTTGCATATGGAGAGGGAAATTCATGCTCCTTCCCGTCTGTCCACCATGCCAGGATCTCTAGGGGAAATGAGTTTCCACGGCCAGGGGTTGAAGTTTGCCAGCATTAGCTTGAGAACATCTGTATGCACAGGCCCTGTGTTATGGGTAACGTGCAGGGGATATGGGCATCTGCCTCTGAAGAGGAGCAAACCTCTGGAGCCCTCCAGATTTCCCCTCTGATTATTACAGCAAGTTTCTTCCTGCCACAGGTAGTTCATCCGATGCCAGCTGCCAGGCAAAGGAGAAGGATGCAAACAAGACATGTTAAGTAAAATACTCCTGGATGAGCAAGCTGTAAAGGAAAAGGAAATTATTCCTGTGGAGCAGGATAAAGGCTCACCAAACAGACAGCATGTGAGCAGTGCTCGGAATATGGAACGGCTCTTTGAAGGGCATGAAAATCCACACCAGAGCTAAAACCTGGAGCTGGCTCACGAGTGGTGGGGGAATCATCTGATGGTAGATAAAGTGAGGTTTTCATTTAGGACACCGTGGCCAAGAGGAAACAACTGGAATCCTGCAGGATGAATCGTGCTGCTCAAGCCCAAGCAGACAGGGCATGATTGCAGGTGTGGTTAGTGCAGAAGAGCAGCAGGACTGGGTCAGACCAAAGGTCTGCCCTGACTCATCTCTGCACTCAGTAGCAGATGCTTCAGGGAGAAGGAGCAGAGCAAACAAGTGGTGATACTTGACCCAGATATTAACCCAGCTTCCAGACTGTGTCCAGCTCAGGCACTTGTGAGCCAAAGCAGCTCTTCTGGGGACATTAGTGTTGGTGGAGAAAGAGCCTCCAGTTTCCAGGAGATCCCTCATTCCATGGGAAGGAAATGCAGCACATGGCTGGTCAGCACTGGATGCTCAGTGTGGGAGCCCTGGGGTGGTTTTACACTGCTCCTGGCTGCGAAAAGCCCTGTGAGTGTCAGGTACAGCCCCAGCCACCAGGAATTGTCCTGCCGGGCATGGTTGTGGTGCCACAACTGCCCTGGGCAGCCGCAGTCAGTCACCATCAGGCTGTGGTCAGGCTTGGCTTTGTGCATGGAGAATTTCGGCCCCGGAGCTGACGGCAGCAGAGTTTCCAAAACCCAGGCAGTAAAGGTGATCAGTGAGGTGTTTGGACAAGAAATAACAAGAGACTTGTACAGTCTCCTGAGTCCAAATGGAGCAGCAATCAAAAGGAATATGAAATTAAGAAAAATGTAGGGAATGCACATAAAAATGTGTCCTGGGGCGAGTTGTTTCCCAAGAATCACAGAATCAGAGTTTCTTTGATTAGGAGCATAGTACTGACAAAAATGGGCTCAACTGGGAAATGGCCTTGGTTTATGTGGTAGGACATAAAATAGAAAGTAATGGAAGTTCTCCATGGGCAGTGCAGAAACTGGATAAACCCTGACACAAGTAATTATTTACCATGCAATTACCTTGGCACCAGAGCATCAGACCGAGCCCAGCTCCTGTTAGACTGCAGCATCACTGTGCAGTGAAGTACTTGTCTGTCTGTCTGCATCCTCTCTCTGTCCTCAGGCCACCCAGAGCAGTGCCATGGCTGTGGTTTTATGCCCCATCAAATCAAGTTAAAACCAGCCAGTAGGTTCAAAACTTAAAGGGAATGGTGCTGAGAAAGACAGACGGAGCTGCAAAACACAAAGCTTGGGATCATTTAAGCTGCGAGTCCTTTAGAGTGAAAAATGGTCTGTGCTCCAGAGGGGCTGGGGGGGCTCGGGCACCTCTGGGTGAGATGGGATGGTGTGAAAGAGTGGCTGAGGTCACTTAAAGAGTCACTGACAAAGGTATCAGCAAAAGCAAGTTCTAATGTAAGTTTGTGAAAGTGCAGCTTAACAGAGTTCAATGGCAACATCCACTCTATCACTGCCTGCATGGCTGAGGCACAGAGAGGAAAATCCATCAGAATCGTCTTAAAAGGGTTTGCGTGGAGACCAGAGATACCAAAGGATAAGGGTGCAAAGGGTAAGGGAAACCTTCCCATTGAGTCATGAGGTTCAGAGTGGATCCCTTGGCCAAAC
>VWZT01004016.1:158756-191730 GCA_013397055.1 Pachycephala philippinensis
ATGGGATGGGATGCCATGGGATGCCATGGGATGGGATGGGATGCCATGGGATGGGATGGGATGCCATGGGATGGGATGGGATGCCATGGGATGCCATGGGATAGCCAAGCATGGCGGGGGCGTAGCCCCTAAGGGGACCAGGGCTCTGAGCCGCTCCGCTGCGAAGGGCAGAGCCCTCTGCTGAGGGATGCAGGAGCGGGTCGCCTCAGCCCCGGGACAGCCTGCCCGCCCCGCCCCGCTCCGGCAGAGCCTCCCCGCAGCTCCCGCTCCATCCCCGGCCGCATCGCTCCCCCCGCTGGCCGCTCCGCGCCGCTGCCGCTGCTGGGATGGAGCAGGAGCAGGAGGAGAAGGAGGAGGAAGAGAAAGCGCCTCTCACAGTTCCGGGGGGCAGAGGCGTGCTCGGTTCCTTCCCCTCTGCCCTTCGCCCAGGCGGGCCGCAGGGAGATGCGTCCCTCGAAGTGCTTCCCCCGGCGTTGTCTCTTCACTGGAGGCTGGGCAAGCTGTTACTGAATTTGTCCATCTTTGAAATATATGAGAGATTTTAAGACAAAAGGATGCTCCGCAGTGGATATGGGCAGTTTGGAAGCTGCTCCTCCAGCCGGAGCAGGGCAGAGGGGTGGGGGTGATCCTGGCACTGGGGGACCCTCCCTGGGGCAGACCCATGATGAGATCCCCCCTCAGCAGCAATTCTGGGTGTGCTTGAACTGCTGTGAATCACAGAATCACAGAATCACAGAATGACCAGGTTGGAAGAGACCTTCAAGATAATCGAGTCCAACCCATGCCCTATCACCTCGACTAAACCATGGCACTAAGTGCCACATCCAATCTCTTTTTAAACACATCCAGGGAATGTGACTCCACCACCTCCCCAGGTAGACCATTCCAGTACTTTATCACTCTTTCTGTAAAAAACTTTTTCCTAATATCCAGCCTATATTTCCCTTGGCGCAGCTTAAGACTGTATCCTCTGGTTCTGTCAGCTGTTGCCTAGAAAAAGAGACCAACCTCCACCTGAAGAGTGATAAGGTCACCTCTGAGTCTCCTTTTCTCCAGGCTAAGAGAGACCTGTGTGTGAGATTCCTGCTGGGGATGATAACTCCATCAACCCCACCATCCCAGGTACCTGAACACGGGTCAAAGCCCTCAGTTACATGATTCAATCTTCCTTTGCAGGGCTGATTTTAGCTGATGAGACTTGAACCTGGGTGAAATACCAGCCTTCACACATGGAATGACATGAAGCTGTGTCAGGGGAGGCTTAGGTTGGGTATTATCAAATATCCAGAGGGTGTTGGGCACTGGAAGAGGGTCCCTGGGAAGTGGCCACAGTCTTTATTTCAAGAAGCTTTTGGACAACACTCTCAGGCACGTGGTGCAATTCTTGGAGTTGTCCTGTGCAGGCCCAGCAGCTGGATTCAGTGATCCTTGTGGATCCCTCCCAACTCAGAATTTTCTGTGATTCCATGATTCTGTGCTGTAGGATCAGTTTAATTCCGTGGGTTTCCAGTGTCACTGTTAGCTAGAGCAGAAGCAGCTCCAGGTGCAGCTACACCTCGCAAACAGTGAGGCTCCGAGTCCAGGCTGTCACCAGGTGTGTGACTGGAGCAGTCACGGTGATCCCTGGCTTCTCACCTTTTTCATCACCTGCATCTTGTATATTTAGGCCACAAACCTTTATATTTATGCCACAGTTTGTTTCTCTTACGACAGGGTTAGGAAAACAGACAGGACAGCAGGAATCCCTACAGAAATCTTTGCCTGCCCCATCTTTCCTCTCTTGAATGCAGGACATGGCTCAGTGAGTAACTGCACCAAAATGAACCATCTCTGCAGATGCACTGTAGCACTCGGGTCAGGCTGATGCTGGTTTTGGATCCAGATCTCTCTGTTATTTTTCTATTTCCCTTTTTTTTCAGGTTTGCAAACTGTGTCCTCAGTCAGCACTAACCACAGGGAGAGTTTCCACTCGGAAAGTACAGGCGAGTTTCTTTACTGCTGTGCAGGCACGGGAAGGCTCAATTTCTGCTCTAACAGGGAAAGGGCTGTTCTCTTCCACCCTTGCTGACTGTCTGGGTCTGAAAGCTCAAAGAGGCCAGCTTATTCCTCAAGTCCTGGCATAACCCCTTGTATGGCATTTGCCCCAAGGCAGTGAAATTCCAGCCACTTGATCCTTCAGGCTGTGACCTTTGAAGGGTTAAGAGAGCCTCAGCTTCAAACTCCTGAGCTCATTCTGATGCTCAGTTAAAGCCAGGGCAGCTACACTTTGTTACAGCACTGGGTTGGCTCCTTTGGGCTCTGCCAGACTGCTGGGACACGAGTGCTGTCCCATGGGATGGGACACGGCCTCGGAGATGGATCCCTTCACCTTCCAGAGCCGTGTTACCAGCTCTCTGGGTGCAGCCTGCTGGCTTTCCTGAGCTTGCTGGGACTTAGAGCTGACTCCTGCAGTGAGGGCAGGGGAGAGGAGGGCTGGAAAGCTGCCCATGCTCAGGACCCAAGCTCCCGTGCCTGTCTGGCAGCACTGGCAGGAAGGCTGAGCTGGAAGGAATGCAGCTGCATCTCGGCGGGGGAGTGGAGCGAGGGTTTCTGGCTGAGAGGGAGTGCCTGTAAAGCAGGCTTGCACAGGGTGGCTGGACTCCTCCAGCCCCTGCCTGCCTTCCTGTCCTCTCCCCTGCCCAAACCTTATCTCGACAGCTCTCCAGGCCTGGAGGTGGGTCACATCCAGCTGGCTCTTGCAGGGGTCACGGGCAGGGGTGCCCCTCTCTGTGTCAGGTCTGCCCGCTCGCAGAGGCTGCTCCCACGGTGGGGAGGCATTCACTGTGTCTCCACTGAGAACCCCCCTTTGGCTAACAGCCCTGGGGAGCAGTGTGGAATGGGTGCTGTGCTTCAAGGTGGGGGTGGAAAACCCTCACCTGGCCCCTCCGGGCAACAGCTTTCCCACTGGGGTCAAACAGCTTGGCAATACAAAGGGACTGTCTCCTGTGGGGTCTGCCCAGGGCTCTGCAGCCGGGAGTGACCCTGTGCAGGATCCAACCCGACAGCTCTGCAGGGAGCACAGCACATCCCACAGGGGCTGTCAACAGCGACCTCACAGCTGAGCCAGAGCTCTTCAACTTGGCTATTTTTAGCCCATGCAAATGGTGGTGTTTATTTTCCTGCTCTTGTGCCTTTTTGCCTTTCCCAGGGATTTTATTGCTGATGAAAGCAAGGCCCTGAGAGCCATGGGAGTGTCTGTGCTGGCTGCTGCAGTGACCCCGTCTCTGCCCACGTTATCCATCCGATATTCCCCAAGCCCTTTACAGTGATGGGCTGGAATGGGCAGAAGCATCTCAGCTTACCTTGGACCAGAACCTTTTCTGAGGCTGGGAGAGCAGTGGTAACAACTTGAACCCATGCATGAGGTTGGTGTTGAGGGGGCAATCCCCCTCACCAGGATGGGATGAAACAGAGGAACACTGCAGGCTGGTTTATTGTCAGTGTTTCAAATCAGTATTTTTTATTACAGACACTCATCAGGTTGCTCACACTGTGGCAGGAATTTAATATTTAATATAAGGCACAGGGAACATTCAGAGGTAAAAAAAGAGTTCTCAGCCTGTGAGATTTAACCATCACTTTGCTCCTGTCAGGACCCTCTCTTATAAAGCAAAATCCAAATACCTTCTCCCTTCCATCCTTCGCATCCCTTAAATCCACAACAGGAAAAAATATTATGGCCTTTCCCTGGAGCGTGTGGCAAACACGCCACTTTCTGGGCAGAAACATCCCTTCCAAGTCTGACACAGCTTCCCTGGGAGAGCAGGGCTGGAATTTAAGCACAGCCAAGGCAGAGGGGTGGGCAGTGCTTAAGGGCACTGTGATTTGGGGAGAGACAAGAGCTTTGTCTTACCTACAGCTGAATCACAACATCCAGCTGAGCCACACACACCCCGGGGGACAGGCGCCCGCACCCCATCTCGCACAGAAAACCACAGAAAACACGACAGCAGTGTGGTCACTGAGTGATGGTGAAGCATGTAGCACTTTCAAACCTTTATTATTCAGGAGGATTTTACAGGATGGGAATAATTTCATCTTACTCCTTTTAAATTCTGTGCGCTTCCCTATTCACTTGTTCGATTTCTCTTCTTTTTTTTTATGCCCAATAACTGCTAAATTCAAGCCCTGGGAATGGGAGGGGAAAAAAAAAAAGGAAAACAAAATCCTACCACTCTCTGTCTTTCTCACCCCTCTCCATCCTTCCTACCACGAGCTGGGTGGCCACAATGTCACCTGCAGCTGCTCTGCTTGAGAACCCAATCCTCCTACATCCTCTGGCTCTGCCTTCCCTCTGCGACTGGGGCGGTGAATCAGCTGAGAGGGTTTTGTGTCTGACGCGTCCAGGAAGGAGCTGTTAGCGAGAAGTTAAGAGAAGCCGATGGGAGAGCTATGCCGAGGCAGAGAGAATATTTAGCACAGGAACAGTCAGCGGTAAAGACACTTTGGAGAGAGAAAAGGCTGGTGAGAGCGTGTGGAAACAGCTGGGTGAGTAATCTAGTGGTAATAGATAAGGCTATGAACGAGGACTGTTATTTCTCTTAGCACCGTTACTACGTACGTTTAGACCTATATTAGCACCTTGTTCCCAGGGAAAAAACAAAACAAAACAGAAGCAGTTTAAAAACCAAAGGAAGTGGGAAGGTTAAAACATGACAAAGTTGGCAGCAGAGCAGGAAGGCGAGCTTTTAGATCACGAGATCCTTGTCTATGTCCTCTGTGGAAGGAAAAGAGAGAGACAAAGTCAGGAGGCGGATGCTGCCAGGGTCCCACTGTTCCTGCACCCTCCCCACTGCCCCCTGCTTTCCCTCACCCAGGGCTGGCTGTGATGCATTCCTTCATCACAGTGGGGGTCCTGGGGGTGCTCTTCAGTCTCCCCTCCAGCCCCATCCCTGCCCTCCTCAGCACTTACGCTCCTTGATGCCGAAGCAGCTGGCCCACTCCTCCAGGGCGATGTACTTGTCGTTGTCCAGGTCGCAGGCCTCGAAGAAGCGCGTGGTGCAGTGCTCCATGGGGATCAGGGGGGCGCGGAGCGGGGCCAGCTCGGTGTGGGACAGGTACCTGCCGAGGTGGCCGCACGGTCAGGGGAGGGCAGCTGCTGGCCCCAGCCCTCTGCTGCTGTCCCAGTGCCCTCCCAGTATCAGCCCCTGTGTCACAAGGGTCAAGGACTGGTGTTTGCCTTTGCAGCCGGCCGTGCTGGTCACAAAACAGCCACCAGCTGGGGGTCCCTGCCAGCTGCCCCCACCCCACAGGCAGTGTGTGATCCCCCTCATGCCCATCTCCAGCCCACAGCTAAGCCAGCAGCTGCTATCTCAGCTGCTGCAGTTATCCCAGGGCCTTTGGACTAAGATATTTTAGGGGACTATCACAGAACAGTAAATCTGAGAAGAGAGAAACTCCACACCCAAGGGAGGTGGGAGCAGCTGGGGCTGGGGGAGGCCCCTCTTCTTGCAGAAGAGCTGTTTGCAGGAGGCAAAGGTGCTTCTACCCCAGCCTGGTTTGCCACAGCCTCTGCAAGACGTGACTCTGCCACCAGCCACCCACTTGTGTCACACCTCCAGCCTGCCTTGACACATTCTACTGCCAAATCACCCTGGTCCTAGGGCAGGAAATGGTGCTGGTGGGGTCCTGGTCCTGCTCTGCTGGCACTCACCCATCAATGGGGTGCTGATCCAGCTGCCCGAACTGCCAGTGCACGGGGAAGATGTACATGTTGTAGTTCTTCTCAAAGTCCCGGGCCAGCAGCTCCACGGTGTGGTCACCGGCCTCCAGGCGCTTCTCGTTCTCATGGATCTTCTTCACCTGCCATGGGAGAGGCCGGGGAGACCTTGTCAGCAGGGAAATGGGGTGCAAGGGGGGACCTTGGGAGGGACTTTACAGGGATCCCACAGGTCATTCTGGACAGGCTCCCTGTCTGTGCTGGCTCCATTGCACGGGGTAGCTCCCAGACTCCCTCCCCTGTCCCTCACCTTGAGCTTCTGCTTCTCGGTCAGCAGGTTGTTGTCCTCGTCACGCTCGTACAGGGTGATGAGCACGTTCTTGAGCCAGTCCCGCATGCGCAGGGGGAACTCGGTCAGCTCTGTGTCCAGGCAGGCAGGGATGACTGCAGGCCATACACAGTGGTCAGTGCAGCTTCTGGACACGCAGCCCCACACCCTGGACACTCAGCCCCAGTGCCCTCCCACCTCAGCCCCGAGCCTGCCAGGACTTTTGCTCTCCCTCAGACTGTGAACGTGGGGGCTGTGCCCAGTTAGGGGTCCCATTGTCTGAGGGAGTTGCACCACTTACATTTGCAAGGCCCAATGTAGTCCAGGTGCAGCTTGTGTCCCTTCTTGGTTCCCTCCAAGGTGCACTTGGTGGCAAAGAAATGGCAGGAGGAGTCGTAGGTCTTGTTGTCAGTGCCACAGACCTGCACAGGAAGGGGAGGTGCTGTGTGAGAGGCAGGGAGAGCCTCCAGATGAGATGTTTGACCTGTTCCTGGGGTGGGCAATGGCTCCTTCTTCACCACCAGATGGGGACCAGCCACCCTGACTCTGTCTCCACCTGTCACCACCTCTGGCACAGCCCATGTGGGTCCCTCCCTGCCCTGGGCCACCCAGCAGCTGCTGCGCTCACCTTCTCGAAGGTGCCGGTGGTGGCGGGGCAGCTGGAGGGGTCCTGGCACACGCACATGGGCGAGTTGTTGTCATCCACCTCGCACACCTTGCCGTGCTTGCAGTGGTGGTTCTGGCAGGGGTCTGGAGCAGGAGGGGAGCAAAGTCAGAGCCAGCCACATCCTCACCTCCCACAAGATGCTCAGGGCACCTCAGCACAGAGGGAAGACAGAGACTTTGCCAGGGACAGCCCCCAGCATCTATTCTCACACTGGGAAGATGTGAGGGTTTCCAGAAGTCCATGTTAGCCCTGGAGCTAACCCTGCACTCCTTTCTGTAGCCACACCAATGGCTTTTCTGTTGCAAAAATGAGTTTACAGAGAGCCCAGGGCTGGAAGAGGCCAAGTGCCTCTTTTGCTTTAAATGTGCATCCAGGCTGGCATCGTCCTTGTGCTACAGCCCTTCCCAAAGGAGCCCCTCACTGTTAGGGGTGGCTAAAGCTCCCCCATGCAGGGAGGGGATGGTGTCCTTGCCAGCAGGAGGGCAGGGGAAGAGCGACTTACTCTCTGCAACAATCTCCTCTACATCCTCTGTGGGTTCCTCAAACTCTCCCACCTCCACCTGGACAGGATTAGCCCCCACGGGCTCCTGCAAAAGAGGTTGGTGTTTCTGCTGTGGGTGCACACAGAGCTCAGCCCCAGCTCCTGAGGGGCAGAGCAGCCCCCCTACGACTCCCCAGCGCTTTGGGGATGCTCTCCCCAGAGCAGGGGGTGCTGAGGGGATGGGTGAGGAGGAGGGACAGAAGCACCTACCTCTGTGGTGGGATCTTCGATGACCTCTGTCTCATCGGGCAGAGCCTCCTGCTGCAGGGGGAAAGACCCGTGAGTGGGGGTCCACGGGACAGTCCCAAGGGGGGTGACCCACTGGAACGGGCAGTAGGGCCACCCTCAAGCTGCCCCTCATCCCTCAGTACTTTATTTGTTGTGAAAGAAGACCCCCATTGACTACTCCAGATGGACAACCCCGACCGCAGAGGCTCCGCTGTCTCCTGCACTTACCGGCGCTGCCAGGGCTTTGCCTGCCAGGCAGAGAAGGAAAAAAATCCAGGCCCTCATCTTTCAGCAGACCTTGAATAAAGCAGAGGAAAAGGAGGGATGAGGAAGGAGGCTGCTGTGTGCTGCTGGGCTCCAGGCTGAGCGCTCAGACACTTGGAGAAGGGCGTTCTCTCCATTTCCTGCCTCGTCTGTTCAGTATTACAGACCCACATGCTGGCTTTTCCAGCCAAAACCTTGGGCCAAATCGTGTTTCCAAGATAAATTCATTTGATTTTGCAAAATGAGACAGTGGGGTTTAGATGTCTGTTGCTCTCCTGGAAGCCCTTAGGAAAATCACAGTCAAAATGGCTCTTTCCTTCCCTGGAGCCTTTTTTTTTTTTTTTACCAATCACCCCACATTTTTCATGTTACAAATCCCCTGACATGAGTGCCAGGTACAAGGAATGAAACTCTATCATCTTAATTGTCAATCAGAGGAGAAATGGAGGTGGAGGAAGGAAAGAGGTAATGGAGAGACAATGAGACAGAGCACTTGAGAATTAAATCCTTTAGAAAACCCTTTCCCAGTTGGACACAGACATCCCTAGGGGTATCAGACACCAAAATGTTGGGGTGTCTACTACTGTTTACCCTTTCCTGCTCAGACCTGAGGGTGCCCAGACTGGGTTTGAGGGATCCAGGACACTTGGGGGTTGTGTCCTGCTGGGAGACGAGCTCCAGAAGGATGAGCCCTTTGCCCCCTGCCAGTGTGGGCTGGTGCAGAGCCTCTGCAGGATGAGGCAGCCCAGCTAACACGGGCTGTGGTGTGAGCCAGGAGAAGGGCACAGCTGGTGACATCCCCTGTCCCTGTCCCCCCCAGTTCCTGTTTGGCAGGGACGAGCGGCTCTGTGTGCGGGCGGAGAGCAGCTCAGCTGCCCGCTTAATATGCGGCTGGCATCCCGCTGCTGACAGCGAGGGCTGCCCGCTGCCTTCCGCCCCGGGGACAGTGAAACCCCCCTGTTCTCTCTCCTGCCAGCCAGGGGACCTGTCCTCCTGCCAAATCTTCCCTTCCGCCTGCGCTCCTCCGCTCCACCTGCAGCACAGCCCGCCCTGGGGCCACCAAAGGGAGGGGTTTGCTGGGACAGAAGGTGTTGGACAAGGTTTCTCCTTCTCTCCCGGGATATCTGATGTCACTGCATCCTTTCCCTTCCATGCACAGCAGCTCTCTGGGTATAAAACCTCACCGAACCTGTGCTGCCAGGACACCAAACAGGCTGGGCTCTGCTTCCCAACTGAGCGAGGTTTGGCCGCTCAGAGAAAACCCTCTTTCCAATCTCAGGACCTCACCCAGCCCCCAGTGGGGTGTCTGTGCAAAATAGGGGTCAGGGAAGGGAGGGCAGCTTCCTTGGGATGGCTGCTGTGGGGGCATGAAGGACCTGTGGCAGAGGAGCTGTGGGGAGGGGGTGATGAGCCCTTTTGCTCTGTCGAGGCTGCAGCTGAGCTGCTCCCTCCTCTTCTGCCTGGTATGAGCTGTCCCTTCCCCTCGTCTTGATTTGTTCTGGAGGCTTCTGTGAGCTCTGTCAGCATTTGCCAGCAGAGATCCCTGGTTCTTCACTCCTGGAAGGGTTGTTCGGGTAGGGAGGTGGAAAAGTACTGCTGATTCTGGCCATCTCCTCCCTTGCTGGTATCCCCTGGCTTGTAAAGGCTCCTCCTGGGCTTCTCCCAAGGGGCTTGTTTGCTTTGGAAGATGCTCTGAGGTTCAGTGATGCTCTTTGGGCAGTGCCCAGCCTGGAGGAGAGGGCAGTGCATGCACATGTGGAAGGCAGCACTAAGAAGAACCCAACCGCACACCAAGACCATCTTAGATCATTTCCCCAAGCTTTAAAAAAGCCTTGAATTTCAAAGTCTGGACATGCAGTAAGCTGGGGTCAGGGAATAACGTGTTTGCTAGGAGCCAGCAGACAGTTGGAGCTGCCAGTGTTGTGTTTGGAGGAAGAAGGAGCACGAAAAGTCTGAGCAAACAAGCTCTGCAGAGCTGTCTTGTGCCTTAGATGGTAAAACAAATTTATTATAAAACAACAACCTTTTGGAGGCAAAGCCTGTGCAGTGAGGACATTGCCATGTCTGTGAGCCCCTGGCTGGGTTGCAGATGGTCATTCCTGAATGCCTGGTGGTCAAAAGTCCTGAAATAACAGCTCAGGAGCCCTGCACACAGAGTTGCTCCATCAGGATAATATGGTCCATGGTGCAAGTCTCCCTCCTTGTGGAGCAGCCATGGCCCTGCTGCCCAAGAGGATGCTTTTGGAGCTGGCACACCATGAGCTCAGCATCCATCCCCCAGCTGGAGGGACTGGGGAGGATCTGCACTGAGAATGCCTGGCACAGCTTTGTGAGCCCCATGGAGGGCAGAGGGCAGCAAGGGGGGTGCAGCCAGGGGGTCATTTTGGACAGAAGAAGACAGGGAAAAAGATTTTAGCAAGCAGGGACTTATGCCCTTCTGCATCCTAAAGGAATCAACAGATGCCAGCACTTCACAGGATGCTGAAAACCAGCACAGAAAGGGCTCCTGAGTATAGAATAAGAGAAGCTCCATGGTCACCACCCTCTCCTCAGGCCTGCCCTCCTGAATGCTGTGGATTGAGGAGACAACAGGGCACCCATGGGCTGCGCAGCCCTTTTAATACCTGATCCCACCTGCATCCTACATGGGGACCTCAGCTCCCAGTCACTCTATAAACAGGGTCTGGGGGCTCCCACAAACCCCTCTCAATGGTTCACCTTTCCAGCATGGCCCTCAGCACCAGCTGCTCATTGCATGCCCCAAAGAAGACTTGTAGAGAGGTAGAGAGGTGTAGAGAGGTCTGAGGCTGACCCTCAGCACTTCCATAAACTCAAAGCAAGCTGCTCTGGGAAACTCTTTACCACGTTCCCCCCAAGCTTGTGCCACCATCATCAGTTTCTCCTGATGGGGAAAATACCCTGCAGTGATGCACAGAGGAGAATCTGTGCCATGGGTCTGTGGGTCTCTCATGGGGACCCCAGCCTGGGGGCTTTGTGGGTTGGGGGAGGACACTGATGAGGCGGGTGCAGCCTCCAGGAGAGGCTCCATGGGTGGTGGAGCATGGTCCATGTGGCGCTGGCCCTGTCCAGGGTTGCATAAGCCCTTTGGGATGCCACGTTAGCGTGGGGAGGAGTCTCTGCCTGGCCACTTTGACAGCTCCTCCCCGAGGCCACCGGGCTCACCCCAGCTGCCACCCCTGCTAACCTGGGCCAGGGGCTCTGCTGCCTCCTCCCACCGCAGCCGTGGAGGCAGGAATGGGCAATGGTTGGGCAAAACCCTCCCACACCTCAGCCCCTGCCCGCACCCCAGCCCAGCAGCAGGGTCTCCTGCACCCTCCATCCCTCTGCTCACTGCTCGTCCAAGCCTCTGAAGGGTCTGACATTCCCCACCTCACACGGAGTGTAAAGGCAAAACTGGCCCAGAAAAAGATTCTGCCAAACCCTACTGGGGACACAGTTTTCGAGGTGCAGATGGGTGACCAAGTGTGACTCCCACAGACAAAATGCCAGGGCTGGGTCCCCCCTGCCTGGCCCCAACCTCCCTGTGCAAGCAAGACCCTCTGAGCTTTACTCAGCAGCCACTCCCAGGCTAAAATTCCCTTTGAAGCCGGAGCTGTTTGCGTGAGTCCCCATAAAGCTCGCTGCTGAACAGGTCCCTGCACGTTTGGTGCCGGCTCACCCAGATGTGCTGCAGCTGCCCTGGGTGCCTGGGGAGCAGGGCAGGGGACTGGGGAGAAGCCAGCCTGGCTCCTGCCCCCTGTACAGACCCCCCTCACGCAGTGTGCAGGCCCAGAAAGCCACGCAAGGTTTAGATGGAAGTGAAATTCCCTTTAGCTCACACACACACTTACACACTCCAAGTAAAACACGGCGGGGAAGGAATCTACCCACCCCATGTGCCCATGCAGAGTCACTAAAGACACAGCCACACCACAGCACTGTGTGAGCCCATTCCCTCTGCTGGGAGCTGAGCAGCTCTGATTGAACCCAGAAATGCTCGGATCTTACAGGGCTCATTGACACAACGGCAAGAGCCCATTCCCATCACAGCTGTGTGCTGAAGCTGCCATAGTATCTCCAGATTGCAGGCTGAATCCATAATGGAAAACAATTAAATTAGTACCAAGAAAAGTGCCTGGATGAGCCGTGGGCTGCCGCCAGCGGCTCATGGATGAGCCCTGTGCAGACAGGCGAGACAGAATTTTGCTGTCCTGCCTGAGCTTTTTCTTTTGTGTGGGCAGGACCTGAAGCAGTGTCAAAAGCAGCACGGGTATTTCTGTGCCAGGTGCGGGAGGTCCCCCCGGCTCCCGGGGGATGCAACCAGCTGATCCCGCACAGCTCCACAAATCAGGGAGAGAATAAACTGTCCGATAAATACTCTGCAAAAATGCAAACCATCTCCGCAGCATTCCCTGGACTTGCCCTGCCACAGCCGCTCCAGCGATAACAGCCCTGACATCCTTCGGACCAGAGGACCCAGAAAAGGTTTCCATGGAAGCCGACATTCCTCTGGGGCTGAGTCATGGAAGAGCAGAATGTTGTGGAAGGAGGGGCTTGAAAAAAACTTCGAAAAGTTTATTTCTGCTCTTCCCCCTCCCAACGCCGCCCGCACCCCTGCTCCTGCCTATGTGGCAGACAATGGCTTGGCTTCAGCTGCTGCGCAGGACGCAACAGCCTTTCATTTCCACTAAAACTCGCCTGATCCACCCTAACAAACGGCTGCAATTAACTTTTGTCCCTTTGGAGGGATGCTGAGTTTTTGGGCTGTTTCAAGCTGGTGGTCTCTGAGGACTCGGGAGTGCTGGTGACATTCCCGGTACCCCCGGTTTCGTTCCAACTTGAAACTTTTGCCTTTCTGTTTGGGTGGGAATTCAGCCCCCAACCGGTTAAATTCCCTTGTTTTTGGCTGGATGCAACAGAGTGGAGCTTTCTTAGAGAAGGGACACAAAGAGCAGGGTTAGACTGTCACGTCACCGGGCCGGCAAGGACAGCGGCTGCCTTTAAAGGAAGCAAGCCCTGATCTCTTCTGTGTGGACCTAAAATTGTGCCTGGCCGAACCCAAGTTCTTAAAACTTAAAAATACACCCCAAAAGAGCTTTGCTCTTCCTTTCCTGCAATCTCCGTCTCCCTAACAGTCGATCAGCCAGCGTTTGGCAAGCCAGGGCAGCAGACTTGAAAGGCTTTCAAAGTTTGCTCGGAACAAAAAGCCGAGTGTCTTTTTTTTTTTTTTTCCAAAGGAGAAATAAGACCGGCTGCACTGAGAAAATAAAACCGCTGAGATGAAGTCGACAGCTCTTTTGTTCCTCCTCTGGATACTCTGGTGAGTAAAACATCACCTGCCAACACACCTCAGGCTGGGAGTAGTGGGGACTGTCTGTAACTAGATCTGATTTTCTCTGCAGGCTGATTGTGCCCAGACCTTGGTCTCTCGGATCTCGCTAAGGAACTACCCCACCAGCTGAAAACGCAGAGGGGAAAAAGGGAGGAGAGAGGAGAATGAGGGCAGGTTAAACCTTTGCAGTCAGATGCCACCAAAGCATTGAAGCTCTGACAGCGAAACTGAGTAAGAGACAGTGGAAGTTCAGAAAGTTTAGAAGTGGAAATGCTGCAAAGAAGAGAAAGGGGTGAAGCCAGGAGGGGTCTCTAAATGCACCTCTTGGGGTGGAGAGCGTCTAGCTGCCCATCCCGAGTGACGCACTGCGAGCACTGGACACACTCCCCGGGCTGGGAGAGCGGGTCCCGGGCCAGAGACCCCCGCGAGTGGGGACCCCCAGGAGTGGGGCTGTGGGGACCCCCAGGAGTGGGGCTGTGGGGACCCCCATGTCGGGAGGAAAAGCACAGAAAAGCACACGCGGAGCTCGGGCCATACCTCGCAGTCCCGGCAGCACGGCTGAGGGAACTTCAGGCGCTCGGACAGGCTGGAGGAATCTGTAGGTTTTAGAAGGAGGCAGGAGGAAGCCAAAGGGTGGGCTGGGTTTCCCGCTGCCTCTCCCCCTCCTCCTCCTCGCTGTCTTTCCAAATCGGTCTCTTCCTCTCCCCCTCCAAGTGGGCAGTCCCTCCCGAGGCACAGCCTGGCTCAAAGGGTAGACCAGAGAAATCAAGCTGGAGATGAAGGGGTGCCTCGCAGGGACAGAGCAGCCCCCAGCGCAGCCCTTCCAGCAGAGTCACTGTCACAGCAGTGCCTGCTCTGCTGCCATGAGTGTTCAGTTCTCTGTCCCTCTCGGACTGACAGCACGGGGGGATGGGGGAATGCCAGCTCTCTGCTTGGTTTTTGCACCTCTGAACAACTTCACCTGCTGCAATTATAATGTTAAATGTAGTTTCTCAGCGGAGTAGCTGAGTCCCTGAGCTGCTGTTTCCAATCCTCAGGGGCATGCAGAGGAAAGCAGGAGAGTTTTTGCTCCTCCGACCTGTCTCCTAACATTGCTGATATCTGTGACTGCCTTGTGGAGAGGGAAAGAATGACGCAGAGAATGTGGAGGATAAAGACATATCTGAAATATGCTGTAAGTAGGCAGAGAAATGCTGGGCTGGTAGATGTGACTCTCAGCAGACTGGTCTCCCTGCTGTGGTTATTGTCCAGCAGATCTGGACTGATTGAACAAAACCCACAGTCAGAATTGCCAGTCAGCTGAATTCGGTGGTCTCTTCAGACATCACTCAGTATTTTGACTTTACAGATCATAACTCAGCTGGAGCAGCTGCCCAGCCAGAGGCAGCCAAGCAGCAAAGTTGTTTGGAGTTGAGTTTTCCCATCTGTTCCTCTCTATGCTCAGGGTGAAAACTCAGCTCCTCTCTCCTTGCTTCTCTCCATGGCTGAGAGGATCTGAGCGGCATCTGCTCCCTCAGAACCAGCATGGCCATGGCACTGCACTGCAAAGGAGAACCAGCAGCCAAAAATTGCTACAGTTTGGGCATCCCTAAAGAGTGTCTCTGTGCCGTACAGGGCTGTACTGAACCCTGTGGATAATCCAGCTCTTTGCAGCTTGTGATCCTCCTGTGGCATGAAACCTCACCCCGGGGCTGCTCTCCAGGGAGTGCTGGAAAGATGGTGTCTCTGGAGCCAGCAGGACTGAGGACATCTGGGCACCAGCGGTGTGATTGTGCTGGGTGAAGGACACCCGAGACCGTAGCAAAATTCAACATCGTGTTTTGTCTTGGCTGCCTGGGGTTTGGGTTCATTCCTCGTGATTAGGTGCTATCCTTGAGAGGGGCTGAGACATGGACCTGGGTTCTTAACTCTTCCCACTGATGTTGCTGAGGATTTAGATGTCAGCACAGGGACTGGCCCGTGGTGACCTCCTGGCTGTGCTAGCTCCTTGCTCTGTAGGATGCCTTTGTGGTTCTGTATCAGCTCACTCCTCATCCGGCCTCGCGGCACTTCTGCTGCATGTGAGAGATCAGATGTGAGACTAAACAGCCCATGGCCAACAAGAAACAAAACATAAACACAACAGGAAGGGACAGCACAGGGGAAACATAGGGGAGGGGTTCATGAGGACCCATCATCACTTCCCAGTGAACAGGTCAATCTCTGTGATCAGGCAGCTCAGGAGGCTGGTGGCAAAGAACAAGAGAAAAAAGTCTTTTTCACCACTTCTTTACTTGGCTGCACACTTCCCAAAAGCCATCCCTGGGTGCTGATATGTGGATGTTGATATCACTCACAGAGACATCCATAAATATTCCATGTGACCCTCCCAGGTCCCTGTGGAGGCTGGATTTACAACGGTGTCTAAGACTCCATGGGTCCTTCTAATGCAACCAACTGGAGCACCTTGTTCTCCCACCACAAGTGTCCGTAGCTCCCAGGTGCAGCCCAGTGCCACTTGTAGGTCCAGTTTGGCTCCAGAGGTCACACATCCCCTAAGCCAAAGTTCCATTTGCTTGATTCATATCCCAAGGAGTTGAACACAGCTGTTGAATGCTCTCTGCGGTGGATTAGTCACGGCTCGCATTGAAATTGTACCACTGCTGGTTCTTCTCCTAAGGAGAGAAAAAAAAGAAAGACATCTGGAAAAAATTTTAGAGAGGGAAAAAAAAAAAAAAGAAGAGAAAAGAAACCACGACTTTTCTAACTGACAACGTGGCAATTGCTCTGCACTGTAGCCTGAAGCTAAGACCTCTGCTAAGGGCTTAGACAAATGATAGTGCCACGGAGATAATTATAGCAGGGATTTCTTTATGGATGTGGTGGCTTAGACCCTTGGTCTGGGCAAAAGCAAAAAGCAGTGATGCAGCCACATCTGGAAATGCCCCCCGAGCTCATCCAGCGAGCCCGGGGGGTGGGAGTGAGGGGTGCTCCTGGTGCTCCATGCACATGGTGGGGGCAGCCGGGTCCTGCACCTTGGGAACGACACACTGCCAGGCATCAGTGGTGGGATGGAGGGGGATCACATGGAGGGGGAAACAAGAGCCTAGAGCAACTGGCTGGCTTTTTAAACTCAGCAGCTTTAAAAAGCTCCAGAAATGACTGAGAGCTTGCAAAGGAAGTCCTGGAAAGTCCTTTCCACTCTTATAAGCTTAGTGGGGCCATCAAAGAGGAGATTTTGGCGTCAGGCTGCCAGGAGGAAAACTGGACCTCACACATGTTTAGAAGGTTGTCTGATGCCATCTGGGGCACTGGCTGGGCAGGAGATTGCCCAAGGGGCCTCCACAGCCCTGGGAGCCCTGGCAGGGCTGCAGCAGGTCCAGCTCAGGCTCCTGACCATGTGCCAGCGGGTGCTTTGGGCACAGCGGGTGAACCCCAGGGCTCCTGGTGCTCGCTCCCAGCTCAAGTGACTGCACAAACTCCGATGGAAACAGCAAACAGGGCAAGACCCTTTGAGGCTTGAGCTCATTTTACAGCAAAGCCAAGAGGTCTGGAGGGGTGAGGTTTGAACTCCAGCTAACCCCAGCTCAAAATCCAAATTTCTTCATCCTGCTTTGAGCCAGGTTGGGCAGATCTGGGCTGGCGCAGTTGAGAGAACCCTGGTGCTTTCCAAGAGGGGAACAATTCTGCTGTAAGAGGTGGAGAAAAAGGCAAGTGAGCAGCTCTGCGGGAGTGATAAAAGTGTGGATTAATAATCCTGCCATCTCCTGCTCACTAATTTGTCAGTCTGAGGAGCCTTTCCTTCCCTCTGCTCTGGGAGGAATTCTCTAATGAGTTTTTCTCTAGAGGATGTTTCTGCATTAATTGCTGATGGATGCTGCTGCAAAACAATGAACTCAAAGTACATATAAATAAACAGGATGCCCTGGAAGCACTGTGGGAATGTAATTTGCTCAGTCTTCATCCCTGGGTGTGTGGCTGAAGGCTGAGCTCCTCACAGGTGCAGGGCAGTGTGGGGGAAGTCAGTGGCTGCAGGGGTGGGAGCCCAGCACCCAGCTTAGGAAAAGCCGAGGGTAAATGCAAAGCAGACAGGAATCTGCTTATCCCAGGAATTTCCCATCTCTCCTGCTCTCTGGGAGTGTGTCAGCTGGAGGGTTTCTGTTTCTTTCCATTTCAGAAGCAGATCAGAGGCAGAAGGGCTGTGCTCTCTGGGCTTGCACGAAGCAGATGCAGGGCCACTGGAAGCACCATCTGCGCAGGGCAGGATGAACCCAAACTGTCCTGGCTTTGTTCTACATGGGGCAAGGAATTGTTCCTGGTGGGATGGGGCTCTGCCCCTGAGCTGAGCCATAGGACTGATGCCTGGTTCAGATGGAGCAGGCGGATGCTCAAGGGCTCTTCCAGTGCCTGCACTGGGGTGCTGGTCAGAAACAGACGGAGAAGGAGGAGTGGATGTCACTGCAGATTCTCAGCTGTAATCCAGAGGCCTGCAGGGCAGGGGATGGAAAACCAGCTGTGCATGGCTCTGCAGTGAGTCACGGCCTGGGAGCAGGCTGCAGAGCTGGAAAGCAGGACAAGCTGACTGTGGGATGTCTTGCTCTTTCCATGATGTGTGTGGGCTCTCACGGCTGTCCCAGGGTTCTCTGGTGGAAGGCTCATCTGTGCCCCATGGGGAAGGTCTCTCCTCTACCTCTTTCAAACTCCCCCTGCTTTATCATCTCACTCACTTGGAAGTGTGTGGGGCTGCAGGCTTGGGATAAGCCTGTCTGTCCTCCCTGAAACCAAACTGAGGCCAAAGAAGCAGGGGAATAAAATCCATCACCTTCCTCAGCTGTGGTGCAAGACAGGAGCTCTGTGTGCTGCACTGCCCCTGCACTGCCCGGGATGCTGCTCATGGGCATCACAGCTGAACACCCAGAGAAGGTGGTAGATTGACTCCCTCTGGCTGTAGCCCCCATCACGTCCCTGTGGCAGAGTCCCCACAGCCCCACCTGAGGACATCACACCAGGCACTGGCAGACAGGACACGTCCTCAGCTGATTTGAAACTCCCAGGCACATCCAGCCTGGCTGAGCCTGGTCCCAGCCCAACACCTACAGTATCCAAAGAACCTGGCTGTCCCAAAAGGCCCCTTTCTGCATGGGGCTGCTCCCTGTCAGTCCTGGGCACAGGGATGTCTTGTGCCTGAACTACAGTCGGGTGTCTCAGCCCAGCTCTGCTGTTCCTTGAGGCCTTGTGCTGGAGTTGTGCCTGTGACTTGCAGAAGGTGAAATAAAACTTCCAGGAGGGAAGTGCTGCTAACTCCAGGTAGTCCCACCTTGCTCCTGGTGTTTACCTACGATGCACTTTTGAGTCCTCTTGGGCCTGACAGATGCAGTTTGGCAGCTTTTGAAGGATATGAATAGAACTGCTTGAGGAAATAAACAGGAATCCACTTTCAAGCCCCTGGGACATGTGGGGAGAGGGAAGCTCCTGGGCTGCAGTGGCAGCTCTTTTCCATGGAGAAACAGTCTAAAAGGCAGCTTTGATGGGAAAACCCAGGTGAAGCCGTGCCAGCCCCAGACCATCAAATGTCATCTGGAAAGCAGTAGCAATAACCATGGGTGAGGAAAAGACCAGAAAGGCAAATTCCAAGGTTCACAAGGCTTTCTGGAGCCAGCTGCATTTGTTTTTTTGGGTCATGAGTGTGAGGCTCTCTAAGAGAAGCGTGGTTCTCAGATGAGTTGGCTACTTACCCCACAACCCTTTTTAATTTAATCATCTGCACCAACTTACATCTAAGGGAGGAAAGCAATGGTTTTCCTGGGTCCTGTCTGTGCTGGGAGCCCATTCAGAAAGCTCCCCTTTGGGAACAATGCAGTGGGCAGGCTGGTGAGTGTCCAGTGGGGCCAAGCAGTGATGGGGCAGAGCTGCCATGGACTGGGATTGCAGCTGAGGCAAAGCAGGCAGCAGGGTTTGGTGTCCTCAGCATAACTCACTGTCCCCAGGACCCAGCAGCTGAGAACACGGGCTGTAAGTGAGGGCTGCTTTCGGGCTGTAAGTGAGGGCTGCTTTCGCTCCAGGCTTGTGCATTGCTGGAGGCAAAGAGGAGGAGGGAAAGCCGGTCTTGGGGAGGGCAAGGCACACTGGTGACAGGCAGGCTGGGATATGAGTTGAAGCCTGGAAAGTTTAGCAGTTCCCCGTGGAGGCTGAAAAGCAAGACTTCAGTGTCCTTCTATTAACGCTCATTGCTGGCAAAACACTATCAAAATATCCCCGCAGCCCTGGCCCACAGCAGCTCGGTGTGTGCACGGCTCCGTGCTCCCAGCTCCTCCCCATCCCTGCCCTCTGCACAGCCCCGTGTCCTGCTGTGACACGAGCCAGGAAAGGCACTGGACAGAGGATCCGAGAGGCCACATCCCCTCCAGCACTGCTCGGGGATGAGCTGTTACAGCATCCCTGGGTGGGAACTGAGCTGTGCTGGAGCTGTGGCTGCATCCAGGCAGGACGCAGTGCTGGAGGTGCCTGAGGTGCCTGGGCCACCCCCGGCTGAGCCTGCACGTATCCACCCTGAGAATCCACATTTTTCTGTCTACTGCTCTGACACTTTCTGCGCGAGCTGAGCTCGCTTCAGAACAAGCCCTGGCTTGAGATGTACCAGACGACTGAGCCAGGCTGCCGGATGCAGGAGGCTCCATGAACAGGGTGTCCCTTAGAGGAGACAAAATGGGATTGGTTTTGGCAACATGCATTTGGAAGGATGGGGTACAGAGGGAAAAGCAAGCAGCTGTGTTGGTGCTTGGTTGCCCACTGGGGTTGCAGCACCACAGCCAGTCACAGGCAGCCTTAGGAGCTGGCAAAGATGTTAGGGGAGACAGGAGGAAATATTTTTTGACAAGACTTTGGGGCAGGATGTCCTGTGAGCCTGAGCCAGCCCTGTTGTGCAGGAGCTGTGTGAAGGGCTGTAGGGTCAGGGAGGCAGGGCTGGTAGGGGCAGTGCTGGAGACACTCTGGGATTTTAACATCTGGTGACTGATTTACAAACACGGCCACTCCAGGCCAACACCAAGTGCAAGCACTGACCTCCACACCATCTCTGCTTGCTGGCTCCTTTCAAATCATCTCCATGTGCACTTTTGAACTGCTCTAAGCTCCCCTGTCCAGTGTGGATTTTAGTCCGGGGAGTTCAAGTTCCCTAAAATCTTCTTACCTTGAGCAATCCAGATCTTTAAGGCCATGCATAGATATTCTGTTCCTTGCAAGGGCCAGTCAGTGGGGCAATCATGTGCATCATCTGTGTGGAGCTTGATGGAATTTCACTGATCAGGGAGTAAAGGAAACCCAGGAGGACACAACCCCCTTAGCTGGATGAAAATACAGCGGACGTATGTGGGCAGAAAATACCTCGTCCATCACTGCTTCGGTGTGATGGGTTCTGGGGATCTCAGTTTAGCCCTGAAGCTTGTTTACTTCCCTTCAAAAAACCACCATCCCATTTGGCCAGGGTTTGGCAGAAGCAGTGCTGTGGGCAGGAATAGCTGGGCTGTGGGAAGGCTCGGGGCTGATGCTGCACCGTGTCTGTGGGCTTGGGGCAAGGTGGGACGTGGGCAGCCCCAAAATAGCGAGGTCATGTGGGGCCCTGAGCAAACGCTGTGACTTTCCATCCTGCGCCTGGCCCAGAGCAGGGTCCCTCCCTCAGGACCTGCTGCTAAAATTAGCAGTGTTTCCCTGCGCCGTATGCCCTACATATGTTATCAGCAGCTGTTTAAGGAAATGGAGAGACCAGAATCACAGTTTAAAAAAACTATCAGATTTGGAGAAGTCCTTTCTAAGCTTCTATTTTATGGGAAAAGTAGAGAGAAAAAATTCTTCCTGAAATGGGATCTCTGAGGGAGAGAATGTTGGACTCTTTCCTGCGTGATGCTGCTATGAGATTGCTAATGGACATTAATTGTATCAGGCATCTCCAAAGATTAACCAGAAAATTACAGAGATGAGACACAAGCACTGGTGATGTCACCCCACAGTCCCTTAACTTCAGATGTGCCCAAAGGTACCCCCTGCATCCTCTCTCCCGAGCCTGCCCACGTCACCCCAGGGAGCAAGATTTCCCAGGATTTACTACCTGGATTAATGGAGTGGATTTTTAACAGCATGGACACTCAAAATATTCTGTTGTTCACTTAGGGGGAAAAGGTGGGAACTGGGAAATTAAGGAAACAGCAGCTTTCTCAATGAGTGGGATGGTGCAGGGAAATGTCTGGGCCCCTCTGGAGATACTCAGCTGCAAAACAGGAGGGAGACCACCCTGTGCTTTTGGATAATTGATGGCCACCTAGCTGCATCCAGGCACCAAACCTACTGTGGGGATGTTCACCCTTCCCTTCACTAATGCACACAGAGGCTGATGAAGCTGTGGACAGTGAGGGCACCCAGACAGCTGCCGAGGGAGCTTGGCTCCTGCCTGTGCCCGAGGGCTCCTTTCCTGCTCCTCTCCCCCAGGCAACTCTGAGGAATCCCAGAACCATGGAAGAGTTTGGGTTGGAAGGGACCTTTAAAAATCACCCACTGCAACCCTCAAGAACAGAGGTCCTCACTGCCTGAGGCGTGCCTGGCCTGACACCGATGTCATCTCGCTCAAGGCTGGGTCATTCATGCTGGTTTTTCTCTAAGGCATTAGAAACAGTGAGCGCTACCAAGGGAATCTGTGCTGCTTCTGGATGGAAAGTGTGGGTGAAAAGGCTGGATGAGAAATGACATCTCTTTCTCTGACCTCTCCCCAAATCAGAAAGTTCATCTGCCTTCCTGAGTTTTTGGGAGCTGTGTGGAAGAAATGAAGGGAGGAACTAACAGGGAGTGATATGTCACCTCCTGGGCCCTCTTTTTGCCCCTACCGATGGCTACATCTGGAGTGCGGTCCCAGCCTGATGTGTCTGGGAGGGGGCTCCAGCTGCTGGCCCCCAGCCCGGGAGCAAGGTCTGCCCTGCACACCAGGGAGGGCCCATTGCAGCAGGGACAGGGACACTTTCCCTCCTGCTCCCCCACAGCTGCGAGGCTGAGACCGCTGGGGACAGAGGGACAATGCCGGTGTGGGGAGCAACGCCTGGCTTTGGGTTTGACACGGACACACAAACGAGTTTGCTGCTCTGGCAGGAACTGGCCACCCCTCTGTTGGGGTTGCAAATCTGGAAATAACAGCTGGAGGTTTTCAGCATTATCCCGCTCTAGGGATGAATTTTAAAACCCTCTGGCATTGGGTTGGGTCTATTGTTTTCCATGGCAAAGAGCAGTTCGTGCCCAGCTCTTTTTGCTTCAAAGTGGCTCCTCAGCGTTGATCCCGAGTGCAGCTCCTGCTGTTCACTGGATCTCTGGGTGGCCGCCAGGGAAGGTTGGTTGGCTTCTTGCAAGTCCTGGGGTGCAGCTGAGCCCGTGCCATTCCACTGGCGTGCTGAGACCCTGCTTGCAGGAATTGTGGACAGTTCTCTGCCAGGGAGAAGGAAAGGGGATTCAAGGGGATGGCAGGAGGGGTTTGGAGACACTTTGCTGAGATGATTTCTGGGCTCCATGTCTCTGGTTTTCCTCTGGTCACATCAGGACTTGTATCTTCAGCTGTTCATAGCGGAGGTGACCAGCACTAGTGGCAAAGGATGATGATCCGTAGGTGGGGATACACATTCGTGTCTTCAGCACATGGACCCTTGGTGAGAAGCTCAGCACAGAGCTTTCAGAGTCAGAGCTGGCCTCCTGCCCTCCTATGCTCTTGCTTTGGCCATACTTTGACATATTTTGACCTTAGGGCAAGGCAAGCTTGGAGGGCTGCTCCTGAAACTGGAAAGCTAAAAATCCCCCAGTGGTTGTAAAGCCAGCGGGGAGGACTCTGGATGTGCCACATCTCTGCTTTTTTGGCCTCTTCCCTGGCAAAGGACAGGCTGAATTGAGAAAGCAAATGGAGAGGAAACTGTGGAGAAATAAGAGCGGCTCTGTGAGTCGAGGACACTCTGGACTCAGTCCCGTCCCAGTTGCCCTGGAAATTGGATCGTTCCCACTGAGCTGCCTGCTTTGCTGGCTGCTCCTGGGAGGGCACAAGCACGGAGCGCTGGACAGATGCAGGGGAAGGAAAAACCACAGGGAAATAGAGATGCGAATGCTGGTATCAGGGTTTTCTCCACCGAAGGGACACCCTTTGCCTTTGTGGGGATAATATATAATAATAATACAATAATAATAACCAGCTGCCACCAGCTCAGCGGAGACACAAAGGCAAGGGAAAAGCCAAAGGACCTTAGGCTCTGTTTGTAGAGCAGCACAGCACGAGCCTGTGCTGTGGCTTGTCCACAGAGCCCAGGACAGCCCCAGGGACCCCAGAGCTGCTCCCTACAACGCCCCAGGGACCCCAGAGCTGCTCCCCAGGCACCCCCGCCCTGAAGCCTGGAGACAGCCTCGTGTCCCATGCAGACTACTGATGCAATCGGTGGGATCACCCTGACAATAGCTGTGTGGGCTGGGTTTTTTGAAGCTGTGCACAACAGATTAAGCCCGAGGCCCCGGTTGTGATTGCTGGGCATTGTGCACCCTGCTGACATTGGCTTCTGCGAGCCAAGCTCTGCCCACGGCCCAGCAGGAGATTCAGAGGGGGGAATTGCTCCATCTGAAATGGAGCAGGAGGGTACTTGCACACAGTGGATTCCTGCTCCATTCAGGCGTCTCCTTTCATTTACAAGGGGATGAGTGGTGTTTGTTGTTTTAACATTTTCTCACCCATCTGTTGAAAATGGGTGAGCAGGTCTCAGATGGGCTGAGAGAGATGGTCCTGCCCTGGGAATTTCATACCAGCTGGGAATTGTGGAAAAGTCTGAAATGCTGCAGGATCTCTCTTCCAGCTGTGTCTTGCCCCAGTGACAGCAACCCACTAGTGTGGACTGGTGAAGAGGAAACATGAAGCCAGCTCTGCAGCACCCAGCAGTGCTTTGGGAGGTGCTCAGGAACAGACACGATGAGCAGAGGGACAATAGCAGGAAGGGCCAGGCTGAAGGCTCCTGTCTATGCAGACTGGTTTCCCTCATCCCTTCCAGGTGACCCGGGACAGGCCCATGTAGCAGAAGAGTCAGAGGGCAGACCTGCTCCCCCCAGAGCAGCCAGAGACCTTGCATCGTGTTCTGTGTATCCCACAGCCCCTCTGAGTCAGCTCCTCACTTACCAGAGCTGCCCAAATGTGACACCGCCTGCAGCAGCCGTGGGGCTGTGAACCTCAGCTCTCCAGAGCCCAATAAATTAAACCTTAGTCCAAAAGGGGCTTGGGCTGTCTTTTGCAAACAGAGGCTGCACAAAAGCTGCCTTTCTCCCTCTCGTTTGACTTTGTTTTCTCTCCCTCCCCATCTGCTTTTAGCCAAATGGTTGAATAGCTTCAGTATATACTGTGGGAGCCTAAAGCCAAAGGCTGGAGCATTGGGAAGGATGCAGAACAGCAGTGCCCTGTGGCCGCTGCCTTCCGGAGGGGCTGGGAACTGTTTGCTACCCTTGCTCTGTAACCCAGCCTTGATCACCTTACTGAACCCTTGGAGAAAGCAGCTCCAAAAGAAAATATTTGTGCTCTGGCAAGCACACGTGTGCACATTTCCTGCTCTTGAAGTCCTTAATTAAGCCTGGTTTTTGTTTGTTTGATTTTCTGGGTGTTTTTTTTTTTTTCTATTTATGCTGCCACAGTCTTGGAGGGGGAGTCTGTCAGAACCCTGTGTGTTTTCCTGTTTTGGAGGGGGAGTCTGTCAGGTCCCTGTGTGTTTTGCTGTTTTGGAAGCTGCAGTGTGGAAAGCTGCCTGTGATGGTCACCCGGGGAATCTGCATGTATCAACAGGGGAGTTGGGAACCAGCCAGGGCCTTTGATGTTGCTCTGTGTGTCAGTGCTGCATTGGGACAGCTCTGCACATCACCCCGCACAGAGGGGCCTCAGCCCAGGCCTCACAACGAGGTAGACTGGGTCTTTGCAGACCTTACTGAAAAGATTCAAGACCAGCACATTTAGTTCAGAGAGACCACCAAGCTTTTCCCAGCCAGTGGGGAGTCTCTCTGAGGGACCACGTTATTTGCAGAGATGTTTGACCACTTCAGGTGATGCTCGTGACTTTGAACATCCAGCCCAGGGCAACCTCCAGGTCCAGCTGCACAGCTCTAGAAAGTACAGCTGCTCAGGGCTGATGTTGACCCCAAAAGTGTGGGGGTGTGATCCTGCCCACCAGCCAAACATCAGTCATGGTGCTCATCACCTCCCAGCTCTGCCACTGCCGTGCCTGGGCTGGGAACAGGCAGGTGAGCGAAGGTGGAAGCATAGGGCGGGTTGTTTCTTACAGCAAACATTTAAAAGCACAGTAAGACCAGAAAATCCCCATCTTTTGGTAATTAATCCCCCATGTAACCGTCTTAACACCCAGACACGCCTGTGAAATTCCTGAGATTGTTGCAAACTGAAGCCATCTTTCCCACCCTGAAATTTCACAGCAATTTACCTCTCCAAGCCACCAGGGATCACCATTTGCAGGCACTGAGGGGGATCTCCCGTCCCTTGCCTGCTTTCTGCAGCCTGCGGTGCTATTTTGGAAATTCACTCATTTACTGGGTGGTTCGACTGAGTACAACTGCTCCTTTGGCTAAAATCATCCCCTGCCTGTCATCAGGTAATTAGAAAGTGCCCAAAAGCCAGTGGTGCTTAAGGCGGCCCTGGGATAACCACGGCTTTTCTTTTGTGGATAAAGGATTGGGCTTTGGAGGCTGTAGACTTTTCCACCGAAATTAGATTTTTGTTTAAAAAGCAAGGGAAGGTAACACTGGGTGAAAAATGACACCCAGAAGCACAGCAGCAACGCTGCAAACACAGAGATGGGTGAGAAAAGCAAATGCTGTCTGCTGGAAACACTGTGGAGGGGTGTGGGGGGAGATAATTTTGAGGCAGGGGAAACAAAAGAACTTTCAAAGCCTGTCCCTCAGGGTTTGTCCAGTTCTTACTGGTGCTGCAGCTAGAGGCAGTTCGTGGATTCTCACAGTTCAGCTGGAGCTGGGCTGAGACCCTTCTGAAGAAACCAGAAGTGAAGAAATAAAAAAAAAACAAAAAAAACAGAAACCAGAAGTGAAGTCTCCCTGCTGCTGGGATGACATATTCATGGATGGCAATGCGCCATGGACCTCACCAGCTGCTCATCCTGCTGACACATCACTCTTCCAGCAGGTCACTGGGATGTCCTGCACAACCAGAGTGTCTGTGGTATAGGAAAGCTCCTTTTCCAAGTGCCACCCTTTCCTGTTTGCATTGCAAACTGAGCATTTCCTTGTCTGAAAACAGCCTCACAGCCTCAGTGTCTGGCATATTGTTTCCTGTGGAAAATATTGTGGCCACATTATCCGTGTGGGCTTGTTGGGGTCCCTCTCCATGAGATGCAGTCAAGTTCAGGCTAACATGATAAATGAAGATGTTGCAGTTGGGCAGTGGTGGAACAAAGAGATTTTTCCTAAGCAGTAACTCTCTTATTTTTTTAGTCTATGAAGTTGTTTTTTCTCCCAAAGCTTTCCCACAAACCTCTCAGGCAGCCACCTTGCAGGCCTGCTGCTCTGTTCAGACTCAACCATCCTGCCCTAACTTCCCTGTCCCAGCTGTATTCAGCCCAAGTGCAGCCCACACCCCAAAGTGATGACTGTCACAGGGTGTCACTACTTAGCAGGCCAGAGCTTAAAGCAGTGTCTGGCCTCTCTGCCCACACTGAAAAACTGAGGGGAGAGCTGGGAGATTGCAGCCCTGCAGATGGGTGCTGGAACTTCGGGTATCTGCACAAACCTCCTGGCTGGCTGTGGGTAGAAACCTTTCCTTGTCTGTCTCAGAGATAAGCAGCCTCTACCCAAAACAGAGCAAGGGAAAGGGCGCAGAGCAGCCAGGGGTGATGCCTTACATTTTAGCTCCTATATTTTTCAAATTCTGTATTCCCAGTGTGTAACTCTGCAGTGTCCTGCAGCCTGGGAGCTGCTGCTCTCTCATGCTGAGACAGACAGAACAAAGCCTCTCCAGGCTGCTCTCCAAGGACACCCAGCCCGGCCTAGGCCCAAAATGTGTAACCCAGCATCTTGAGAAGGGGGGCAAGCTGAGGGGAAATTACATCATTAGCTAAAGTTTAATTGGTGAAATTGGGTTGATATGCAAATGGACCAAACCTACAAAAGTGTGAAGAACTTGTGACTCGGGGTCCATCTTGGGTGCAGCCTTTGGCCTGCCCAGGGTGTGCCTCTGAAGGCCTTTCAAATAAATATCCACCTTTATTCCCTTACTCCTGTCTAGTCTCTGTTTCTAGGTTGGCCTCTTTAGGCATCAAGGGAGCATGGACAGCATCAGCTGCAGCTCAGACACCAAGGACCAGCAGCCTGGTTTCAGGAAGACAGAGTAGGAGTTGTCCTGTGTGGGCACCACCCTGCCAGTGCCCCCCGCCAGCCTGGCAGACAGCAAGTGCCACAAGGACTGCTGGCTCCAAGGCCAGCTGTGCCATCCAGCTCCTCACCAAGCTGCCAGCACACGTCCTCCCCCAGCCACCACCACCAGAGCTGAGCCACTGGCACCAGCTGGGCACTGGCCAAGCCTGGGAGGAAGCTGAAAGCAATAAATAATAACTGAGATTGGCAAACACCAGCTCAGAGCAGCAAGGGCAATCTACGGAAAGGGATTCACTCACTCCCCACGACCCTGGAGGGGTCACACCGGGCATCTGAAGTGCATGGACACAAAGCAGAAGTAGGTTGTGCTTCTGGGTCTTGGGTCTGGAAACTGCCTGCCAGTGGGAGATTTTAATACAAGAAAATAAAGCAGTGATGTTACACTTGCAGCCTTTAGATTCCCTTAAATTAACAGTAATAAAAAGTGTCTGCAACACATTCCTTGAAGTGCCTCTCCAGCCCCCTGCAAGTGCATCTACAGCAATTAATCATGCTTGGATCAAAGGTAAAAGGCCTGGAAGCAGTAAACTACTCTAGGAAAGAATAAACTGCAATTATGTCAAAAGTAATCTCAATGTACAAGTGCAAAAAATCTCTATAACGTAATCATTTCCTCCAAACCTTAGTTGGTTTTCTTTTCTGTAGAACAAGCCCCGTGTGGCTGGTAGGCGTGGGAGATATCCCCCATGTGAAACGAGAGACAGCAGACTGGGACACACACATGCAATCCCTCCCCTGGGCTGAAAACCTGAATTAAATGAAAGCAACAGTACAGCCCAGACCACTGGTCACTGGGCCAGGAAATAAGAGACCTTGGACATGCCCACACCCTTCTCCTTCCTCCATCCCTTCTGTATTTCTCATCAGCTCAGGCATTCTCCTCTGCACACTTGTGCCTCATGGCCCCGTCGAGCTCGAAAGGACACTTGGTTATTATCCTTGACTTACAGGGGCTGCAAAAATCCCTTCTTCCTGGAACTTGCATCCCAAATGGAAAGCTTGTTTTTTCTGTGATGGAAAAACAACTTCCAAGACACAGATTCCCTGAATCTGAATCCTCAGTTCTCCTGAGACCTGTCCCTCAGACAGAGGTCACAGTCAGCTTCTAAGGATAGCTGCAATTTCCTGGGAGACCTGTCTTGCATGGAAAGGGGAGTTTCCCATCCCTAAAAGCCGCCTCTTTCACAGAAAACCACTCAAAGCAGTACAAAGACACACAGGACACACAGACATGCACTGAAAGTTAAAAGCAGCGCCTCGATTTACTGTGGGACTGGAAACAGCACACAACCTCCTCCTCTACATCTCTCCACTTCTAGAGCCCGAGGCACGACTGTCTCCTCCCGCCAGCCCTCTGCTTTCCGGCATCTGGCAAAGGTCAAATGACACAGCAAGGTGGGAGACATGCAAACAGTTAAGCCATCTTTTTGCTGAAGTCATGTTTGAGTTCCTGCAAAATAAATAAATAAATGAATGAATAAATAAATGGAAAAGAATAGCAAGGCCCAGAGGAGATAACGTTATACAGAGATGCCCTCTGCCGGTCACAAGACAGAGGAAATCTATCCACCAGAGCCAAGGACTTGCAACTTCCCTCCTTCCTTTTACAGACGGGCCCCTAAAAATATTCCCTATGTGGTGTGCAAAGTTTAAATTTAGTGGATTTTCACCCTGACTGCTAAAGTGATCTTGAAAGCGCAGTCCAGCTTCCCGCTCTCCTTTGTTTTGGGTCTTATGATCCTTGGATAAGTCAAAGAGCTTCAGTAAAAATCCAACAGGAAAACAAAGGCATCCAGAGAAATGTTCTGCCACGCTGGCCAGCTGAACTGACTCACCAGCTGCCTTGATGTCATATAAGGAAAGAAATGGGAGAACTGGGCCAGGAAGAGAGACACATCCTCATTATTTGAGACTGACTTTGCTGTAATAGTTAAATTCTGCAGGCACCTGACACATAGTCCACAAGTCCCTGCAAGTTGTAACAGCCTTTGCAGTCAATACTAGGAGCTGAAAACTATTTGAGGCACTAATCAATTCAGAGCATGCCTCTCTCTGTTGAAGTGGGGTTGTTATTTGATTACAGCTATGATTTTAAACAATTTCTAAGAAGCACTGAAAGCTTGCTCAAATGAGACAAATTGCAGATTTTAAACATGTTGTCAGTCTATTAAAACAATGCAGATCTATTGCACACACATCACTATCAGCTCAGCTCTCTCTTGTATCAGTTTAATTCCTGCTGGTATAAATCCCTGATTTAATTTACTGACTGGGAATTAAATCAGCATGAACTGGTTTCAGTGCATCTGTGCTGGGTAAAACAGTCATTGGATCAGAAAGCTCCACTGACAGAAACAAATTCCTAGGAGATGCAATGTAATAATTTTGCACACTAAAGAACAATACATGCAGGGGCAGCCCTCTCCCACTTTACTCTTTTCCACTGAAATTGAACCTTGTCTGCCAATATATTTTACAGTCAGGAGAGTTTTGCACATGTCTTCATAGTGCTGGAATTCTGGGAAAATTGACAGGCTGCAACAATCAGGTTGTCACTGGGGTAGACAGCTGGCCAGGGACTGTGTGTACTGAGAGCTATTCTGAAACCCAGCATTTTACATCCAGAAGAGTGCCAGGGAGCTGCTGTTCTGCCATCCTTGAATTTAGTGGAGGATTAACAGCGTTATCAACAGAATCAGCTGTTGGAGGTCCTTGTGCTGAGAGCCTACCCACAGCATCACACACCCCCAAAGATGGGTCTTTGTGTCCCAGCACCCTCACTGCTACTGCTGGGGCCCACCACTCTCTCTGGCCAGCTGTTAAGTGTGTTTGGGATTTGTTTTCATGCACAATATGCTCTGGCAAAATCTAGGTTCACCTGGGAATGGCACAGAGACTGAGTTCTACCTCTCCACTACAGCCAAGTCTGGGACCACACAGGCTTTGCAGAATAGCTAAGGGGTCCCTGTGTGTGCTCCAGCTGCTTCTCTGATATGAGGGGTTTGCTGAAGCTGGACATGCAGGTCTTTTTAAATTTGTGTTTTCCAGGAAGAAGCCTGTTTTACTGGGAGAGCTGGAAAAAGCTCAGATGTCTCTCTTCCACACTGGATACAGCTGGTATATACCTAGCTCCTCACACAGGCAAAGCTACTGTGCAGACTTCTCCCCGAGGTAGGAAGCATTCTTTCCAGTCTTCTTGAGGGTTTCCAACAGGGTGTCAACGTTGTGCTCCGAGTCAATACACACCTTCTTGTTGGGCAGGTCAATATCAAAGTTGACACCTATGAGGAAATAAATTTTGCACAGTTAGAAGCAGCCAGATGGTGTGAGCACAGGGAAAGCTCACCTTCACACATCTGTGCTCCCCAGGCCATCAGTCAAATGGACATTTATCTCCTGCCAGCACACTCTGATACCACCACCAGCCGGCAAAAACAGCCTGGTATCCTGCCAGCAGGGGTATGAAGGAAGCCAGACCTGCTATAGCTCTGCATCAGGCACCAGTCTCTCAACTGCTTTAATCTGCTCACCCCACCTTGGATCAACACAATCACTCATGAAGGAATCAAAACAAGCTGAGTTTAAACCAACCACTACAATCTCTGCCCAGCTCAGCCTGTGCTGTGGTTCCTAAGCTGGTGGTACCACCTAACAGCTGGAAGTAGAAGGCGGGAAAAGACATTTTCACATGTGGATTTCCCAGTGGCTAATAAAGGTGAGCCCCTCTCAGCCCAGTGAGAGGAACTGGACATGCAGTCTCCATCCAGTTATGTATTTTCACTAAACTTGTAGATGTCTATCAGCCTTGAGAGCTCTGCCACATCATCACATGAGGCTGATATTGTTGAAGAGTGATGGAGGTGCTGACAACCACACACAGAGAAAATGGGATTGTTACAGCCTGGTAACGGGATCTGGAAGAAGTTGCAAGGCCTTTGCTTTGGTGGCTGGAAACTGCTCTCCCTTGGAGGGGAACAGGCCCTCACAAGTGACGAGTGCAGGCCAGATCCTTCTCTGGAAATGCCAGCAAACAGGAGACACGGGTTATAATTTTCCAGGTGGTACTAAAAATAGGCTACACAGACAACTACCAAACACTGCTCAGCAACTCTTCACTGTGACTGCTGATGACACATTTAGGGAAGCACCAGAGACACCCCAGGCCTCCTTGGAGACAAGGCCAGGCAGGACATCCACCTCCCTTCCTTCTGGCAGCCTGAGCCGGGGTCTACCAGTGTCCTTCCCAGAGGGTTCAGGGTGAGGCCCTGGTGACTCAGAGCCACCTGCAGCCATGGCAGCTCCTCCCTCCCTTGACATTCCTCCAAGGGTCACAGGCCTGCTAACAACCAGGAGCAGGCTCAGAGCAGAGCAAGGAGGAGAAGTTTCCAACTTTCAACTTTTACCCACAGCGTTATCCTTCAGGATGGAGGACCCTAGGGCACTGCCCCGGAGCTGGCTGTCCCACACCCAGCCCTGACTCACCTCCCAGCCTGTGCAGGACACGGGTGACTGCGTTGGAACAGCCTTCGCAGGTCATGTCCACAAAGAACTCGTGTTTCTGGAAAGAAAAGAGGCACTTGAGGGGTCAGGGAGGGCACAGCTGGAAACACACCACAAGCACTTGTCCTCCACACTTGCCTTTTTCCTTGGGGAGGTGGGTTCAAAGCCTCCCAAGCCAAAAGGTCCACACACACCCCACTAAGGGATCTTCAGCAAAACCAGGAGCTCTTGGTACTCCTCCCTACGGTGTCCTTGTGCTGTCCCCCACAGCGTAATCCTGAGGGGCCTTTGGAGATTGTCTGGCTTCCTCCAGAGTCAGCACAAGTCTCTATCTCCATTGCCTCTGCTGGACTCACTCAGCTTGTCCAGGGGAGCCAAGGAGAAGGAAATCTCCTGCCTCCAGCTACTCACTGACCTAAGTCTGCGAGGTTTCCAGTGCTTCCCCACCCTATTCTTCTCATGTCTACAAGGCTTCTGGTCCCCAGAATTAGAAAAATATAAACAAAACAGAAATTTAAGGAGCATTAGTGCTGTTTTTTCATCCCTCCACTCCGCTGGGGCGCCAGTGATATCTTCACTACTTGTGAGCAATACTGGGCCAACAAAACGCTGTTTGCCTGTAACTTAACCACTGGCTTCAACCTTTGGCATCAGATGGGTCCTAATTTCCTTCTCTTGCATGTGCTTTTTACTTTAAAGAAAAGTAAAGCTATTGTTCATTTGTTACCTGCAACCCATATTTCCTTCTGTTCAGAACCACTCCGTGCCCCCTGCCACTGTGAGGCTAAAACCCTCTTGGGATCATTCACCCGCAAAGGAGCTTGGCATAGAAGTTCCCACTACTTTTATTTTTTTTGTCAGTGTAATTGCCATTTTCTTCATTTTTATTTCCCAAAGGCCCTGGGTGCTTTGGGGATGTGTGTGGGCAGTGGGAAGGAGGATCCCATCAATGCTCCCCTTCTGTGTCTGAGCCCTGGGAGCTGGGGGGACCTTGG
>VWZT01004017.1:0-24583 GCA_013397055.1 Pachycephala philippinensis
TCCCCAATACCTGGCCGCGACAGCCTCCCAAGGTGAAAACCAGAAGACCAACCATCTCAAGCGTATGTATACCAATGCACACAGACTGGGGAACAAACACAAGGAACTGGAGCTCTGCACCTAGTCAGAAAGTAATGATATCTTAGGAATAACTGAAACATGGTGGGACAACTCACCTGAGTGGAGAACTGTGATGGATGGTTGTAGGATGTTTCTTAAGCAAGATTCATCAACAGAACCTGGTACTTATGAGTGAGTTCAACTACCCAGACATTTGTTGGAAGAACTATAGAGTAACTCATATGTCACCCATGAAGTTCTCGGCATGCGTAGAGGACTGCTTCCTCATGAAAATGTTCAATGTGCCAGCCAGGAGTGAGGGGCTGCTGGACTTGCTACTTACAAAGGAAAAAAAACCTGCTTTGTAATAGCCTGGTTAGCGATAACCTAGGCTGAGGCGATCAAAATATTGAGGACTTCAGAATTCAGCCAGGTGCAGAAGGCTAGTACTAGCACAAAGGTTTTAGAAGAGCAAACCTGAGTGCACCCAGAGCTCAGCTGGGAGGAACTTCATGGGAAGCTTCCATGTAGGATAGCAGAGCTTGCAAGTAGTTCTGCTTGTAGTTTTTCAAGAATGCTCTTCTACAAGCACAAAGACAGTTCACCAGCTTTGATGGTTAAGGGAGGTGATTGGAGCAAGAGACCCTTTGGCTTAACTGTGAGCTCACGAGTCCCTCAAAACTGAACCAAAACATAACAGGTATGGAAAAGTGGACGTTTCCAGGTTGTGCAGAGGTGCAGTTAGAAAAGTAAAAGCTGACCTCAAAATTGGCCAGAGATGCCACAAATGTTCTTGAGGTACATAAGCAACAAGGAGAAACAGAAGGAAAATACTAGCCTGCTGTTGAACAGGAGAGTGAGTCAGTCACCAGCAATACTGAACAGGATGAGTTTTTTAAAACTTCCTTCTCCTCTGTCTTTACCAGTGCTGCTGGGCCCTGGCCTTGGGAACAGCTATCCAGGTTGGTACACAAACAAACCTGCCATCAGAGGTGAAAGAGTTGATGTGAGAAGCATTGCAGGAGCCTGGTCCTTACATATTGATGAACCCCAAAGATACCTACCCTAGAGCATTACAAGAGATGGCTAACATCATTGTGAGGACACTCTTCATAGCCTTTGAGAAATTGTGGAGATTGGAGGATGTCCCAGAAAACTGGAAGAAGGCTAATGTCATCCCCATCAACAAGTTCTTAAAGAAGGATCCAGGAAGTTATAGACCCATCACTCTTACTTCTGTCTCTGCAAAAGTTATGGAACAAATCCTCCTGAAGGCTATCACAAGACAGATGAAGCATGTGAGTGGGAAAATCCAGGACAGATTCACCAAAGGCAGATCACATTTGACATGTGGTCGCTTTCTATGCCAAAGTAACCTGCTTGGTTGATGTGGGGTGGACATTTTCTACCTGGTTTTCTTAAAGGGTTTCAGTATGGTTTCCCACAGCCTTTTCCTATGGTCTGGACAGGTAGCATGTGAGCAATTGGCTGGCAGGTGGCACCCAGGGTGTGTTGGTAAATAGCTCTGTGGGAAGGGACCTGGGGTCCCAGTGGACGAAGCTCAGTATGAGTGACCAGTGGGCTGCTGTGGTACAGAAAGGTGACAGGAGGCTGGGTGGCATCAAGGGCATCACCAGCAGAGATGACCAAGCCATTGTCCCACTCTATTCAGTGCTTGTCAGCCCTCACCTGGAATCTTGTGTTCAGTTTTGGTCCCCATTGTACAAAAAAGATGTGGACAGGCTGCAGATGGTCCAGATAGGGCAACAAAGATGATCAAAGGCCTGGGAATCCTGACATGTGTGGAACAACTGAGAGAACTGCGTTTATTCAGCCTTGAGACAAGGAAGACTTTGGGCAGACCTTATCACCACGTTCCAGTGTTTAAAGAGTGGCTGCAGAGGAGATGGAGTCTCCCTTTCTACAAGGAGGCACATGGAAATGATGGGTACAAGCTACTCCTGAAAAGATTTTGATTGAACACAAGAGGAATATTTTTCAAAATAAGAAAAATCAGCCATTGGAAAAAACTCCCCAGGGAAGCAGTGGATTCTCCAAAGTTGAACACTTTTGAGATCAAGCTGGACAGGGTGCTGCGCCATCTGGTTGAAGCCATGCTTTTGCCAAGAAAAGTTGAATCAGATGATCCTTCTGGTCCCCTTCTANTCCTGACATGTGTGGAACAACTGAGAGAACTGCGTTTATTCAGCCTTGAGACAAGGAAGACTTTGGGCAGACCTTATCACCACGTTCCAGTGNAATTTTGTTCTCCCACACAAAACCTAGGGGAGTAAACTCTGGGACATGATGCACAATAATTTTAATAGGATGTGAAAAACAGACTTCCGTCAAACTCTTATCAATTTCTATCAGCAAAGGATTAAACTCTGACTATTTCAAGAGTATTTTTGGTGATGTGGAATTTTTTAAAAAANACTTTTTACACAGAATTCTGCTAAGAAAGAAGCAGCTAGAAATAAAATGCTAAAATTTAAACATTATAGGCTTACAAAAGCCTAGAGAATTGCCCAGTGCTGACATCTATTCCAAAGGATCATTTGGGGGATCACACATTTAACAGGAAGAATCCTACTATTTTTTATTAAATAGCTACATTGTAGTGTGGACCACAGTATTTATGACATTTCAGGTGTCACAAAAAAGTATTGTGAATAAAAATAAGCCTTTGTCAGAGACTGATAAATTGTTTTCCTGCCCTTTACTTCTGGCTACTTTTTGTTTTAATATTTCAAGATTTCTGTTGTTGTGAACCTATTACCTTCCTGATATTAAGTGCTTCTACCCACTAATCAGCTGATGAATTCTTAAAAGATGAAAGGAAGATGAAATTTTATGTCATCTACAAACCGTGAGACACATTTTCAGGCAATTTTAAACTACTTTTATTACTGTTGTGCCCAAGAGTTATCATTAAGGACTGCAAACATGGGAATTTTAAAAGAAGGCGGCAGTTAATTCTAATATTTCAGTATTGGTCATGACACATCAATGAGCGTCCAACTTTCAAAAGATTTCTATAAACTGTCACAGAAGATCATTATTTTAAAAATTGCCCTTTTCTTCTAGGGATAAATTAAGGACTCTGTGTGATTAGAAGACAGAAAAAAGAGTTGATTTGAAATGACTGTGTGTGTTTGTGCAATGTATAGAGTAAAGTTAGGAGTGCTTTCTGAAAAAGATAATACCAGATTGTGTACTACCAAATCATGGGGTTTTGTAAAAACATTCCTAGGCAATTCAGAACTGTGCACTGCAAAAGGTCATCTGTAGCTAATCAGCTGTCCCTGACACAATATGCATTCTGTGGTAGGAAAGAGTATTTCAAACTTGGTAGACTGGTTTTGAAGATTCAATACTCCAGAACTGAAAAGTCATATCAAAAAGTGTTTGTGAGTTCTGCAGGACGGGTTTCAAATAATTTTGTGTGATCTCTGGGATATTTTCCAGCTCTCCACACAGAGATCACCTGGGTGGACTTTGCAATTTTAGAAAAACAGAGTGTTGTGAAAATGGTGATGTGATGGACTAGGAACTTGTAAGAGACGGTCAGAATCTATTTTGCAGCTTGAAAGCACCTGATTCATAGGGTGCCTATTAGGGATCCAATAGAAGCCATTAATAAATTTTGAAAAAGTTCCTTGCTTTGTGAGCTGTTACTTTGTGTCATGGCTTTTTATGTCCCTGCTTCACTGTGATGTGGAAGACAAAGTGTTATATCCTGTGTTCTTGTTTTTGTTGTGAAAGCAATGAGAGAAGAATGCTTGGAATGGTTTTCATCTTTAAGCATTCTCATTATGAAGCTTTTGGGTTTTTTTCTCAAGCAGAACGTTTTTTTCCTCAGTGCTCTGGAGGATCCTCTATCTCTCAACTCCTGTTGGAGGGACACCCAGCAAAGGTGAAATTTTTGCTTACAATGGAAATACCTTCTCAAAATCACACCTCCGATGTGAATTATGTGCTTCCATAATAAACTGTTTCTCTTTGAGGAGAGAGAAGAAACCAGCTATGGTTTTAAGTAGTAATTGTGTTCTTCAAGATATTCGCACCTCAAGCAGACAACAGCTCTCCTATATTTAACCACATGAGAAAGAGGAGCACTTTGGTACCACCCCCCACTTCTTCCCACTTATTTTTAGCTGTAGTGTAGCCTTGGAGTTTTTTGGGTTTTTGTTCGTGGCAGATAGTATGCGTATACTGAAAATATATTAAAAAACAACAACAAAGGTAGAGGAATGTTACAGATAATCGGCACTGCCTGTCAAGATTACATTGTACAGAAGAGAAGAATAGTACATATAATTAAACCTTCCTGCCTTTATGGTTGCTAATTCCACCTACAACGATCCCTAGGGCAATTTTTCTTATAATCACAAATATAATCAGCTTCCAACAGAGTTTTATTATTGCAATGTCCTCCCAACCTCTACAAAAGCAGTGCTTCTAAACCAAAATCAGTACCCTTAAAAATTCCTTTGCAGAGAATAAAAAATTAACTTCTAAATAGACCTTACCATGAAAAAGGACTTCAAATTGCAAAGCACAGGAGTTCAACTTTATAAACTGCACGATCCATGTCTCCATCTTTCTAAACACAGGGAATTTTTATTCCTTCTTCTTTCCCACTGTTCTGCTATTTGCTCCCTCTTTTACCTATCTGCTGGGAGATAGCACAAAATAGAAAAATACGTTGTGTCTGTGGAAAAGTGTTTAATTAAGTTTTCTGTGTGACATTTGCAAGGAATACTTGAAAAAAGTTAGAAATCCCCATTAGAAATAGTGATTATTTTCATTTTAGATATACCAATCATCACTTTTACTTGTAACCTTGTTTCTAAAATCAGCCACATCATGAACAATCACTTTTGAGGGCAGTGCATTGGCTATCTTCTCTTCAGCTGGGTTAGTGCTGCTGAACTGCTGTCTCACTCATATACCTGCAATGATTCCAGTTGCATTCCTATGTACATGTGCATAGAAGCTGGTACAGGACACAAAGGTAACCATAGAGCACAATCATTGTCCAAAACAGTCAAAGAATGAACGCTAGAGTTGTGACAAAGGAAGAGCACAGCATTTCTGAGCATAGATATATTCACTGTGTGTCGGATATTATGACAGTACATACAAGGAGAAAAGCATATAAATACCCATCCGTCTCCAGCTGACCTTAAAATTAAGACAGAGTGTATAGTGAGAACATGTGCAAATCTTTCACTTCTATTCCAGCTATAGACTGTAGGTGTAGGTTAAACCTATGCACAGATATCTAACCATTTTCATATCTCTGAGAAACTTCTGATGGGTTTAGAGACAGAAGAAGGAGCTCCTGCTTGCGAGCTGCATCTGATCTTCTGTCATCATAAACAGTTGGCTGGATTTAAAACAGTGTCCAGCACTGGGACTAGTCAAAAATGGGGGGAAGTTGCAACCCTTGACTGACCCCCATCCTAGTGCACAAACCTGACCTTATGGTCGGCAGAGATCTGCTGCTCCTGGCAGATCAGTGTTGCCTTGGCTTTTGCTGGTTTAGCTTTGAGGCTGCCGTGGTGACTGGCTAGGTCTTTGTACCTAGCAGAATAGATATGGACATGTGGTTGTATTGTGCAGCCTGTCTCCTTTGTCTACAAATTAACAATGCATTGAATGATGCTTTAATGTTTTATGTATCTTTATGGCTTACAGATCTACAGAGGAGAATCCGTTTAAGAGAAGATCAAAATTGGGACTAAACTGTGCATGTTCTCCAAATGATAAATGCATTGGCAGAGATAATTGCTTTTGTGAAGATCATTACATATAGAAAAAGAGAGACAGAAGCTGGAAAGTATTAAAGAACAAGAAAAGGCATCTCCTCATAAATAGTCCCTGTTTTTGGTGTCCAACTCAAAAAAAAACCAATTGGAGAAAAGGATGATTTCTTGGTATTTGTAGTTCATGTACAAATATAATTGCTTTTATGCTACTGTGCACTCTACTTCCTTTAAATGTCTCTAATGATGCTTTTGAGAACAGTTCTTCCTCTCACTCCTATTAGCCGCTTGTAAGTTTATAATTCCCCCATTTTTCATTTGAATGCTATCATAAAGAAGCAGAACTAAATACAGATTTTTTTAGACCAAATCATTCTACATTAATTGCTAATGTAAACCGAAGTGCCAGTGAGGGGAGTTTTTTGGAAATACCTTAACTTTTGTGCTTATATAAGTATACTTGCCTATACCTATATCAAGCTCAAAGAATCACTCTTAATTTGGAGAAAAACTGTTGTGAGGAGAAATTTAGGGTGATTGCTTTTCTTTGCAACAGAGACAAAATTGCTTATTAAACAAAAATAAAGTATGTTTTAGTAGGAGAAATACAATTCAGCTGTAACTATGGGCTCAGAAGAAAAATTGCTATGTTTTGACTCTATGAAGGTTTTGACCCTGCGCATTTAAATCCCTGATTACTATTTTAGAGTAGATCATAACTTATAGTCTCCTCAAAGTAAAAGCAGGACGTTGGTTTAGTACTGTAGAATGAATGTTTGCAGAGAACATAGAAAAAAATTTCCCTGTTGATCTTTTGCTCTGGCAAATGCCAGGTTTTTGCCTCTGTGGAGCAACTGAAGCTCTCTAGGCACTTGGCGCACAATGTCAATAAAGCAGGGAACGATACAAAGACTGTTTCTTCTGTCATACACTTGTATGTTCTTTTCAAAGCTGTCAAAGCAAAAAAGAAGGGACCAGGAGTAGAGTAGAGAAGCAATCTTCACTGGGACAACATAATCCAGTTTACAAATGGGACAAAGACTATTTTCTGATGTAAAAATATGAGTATGGCTCTGGTTTTCTAAATGTAAAGAAGTCATAAGGTATACGGCAGGAAAGACAGATGAAAAAATACCCATACTAATTTTACTTCATTCCTTCAAACTCTTAGGTTTATAATATTTCTACCCATCAGGTAGATTGGTACATTTTTTCATACAATGCCCTGGCTTTCCAAGCCCTTTTCAAGTTAGCATAGTCATTCAAACAGTGCCCACCAAAGCAACCTGTATAGCAGCAGTGCTTTGTGACGAGTCAGAGTCCCTCTGGAAAACTCATTCTTCTGTGTGAAAGACAGTGGAACTTTAAAGGAAAATGAAAGGGTACTGCAATTCTGTAGAAAATAAAAAAGTAGTTTCAAGTGCTACACAAAAGTAAATTGTACAGATACTCTGCCTTCGTAATCTGTTAGAAAGTAAGTTCATCATAGTTTGTAGCTTCCACTTCAGTGCATTGTTTTCAGTGAAAATGTTCTGTGTAGGTGAAACACTGATTCGATTGAAGTTCAGTGTGATAATTCTATTCTGTTTTGACATCTTTTATTAATGAGAAAATTCTATTATGTTTTAACAGTTGATGCTCTTCAGATTTGTCTAGACCATGAGATCCCTAGATCTAATGACTGTGACACCCTGGATACTTAGTAAGATGCTTTTCTCTGCTCTCCTTTTTGTTATTTTTTAACGTTAGTTTCTCACAGTCAGGAAGGCACAAATTGCTAGATTTACATTATTATAAGGGTTATTACATATTGCTAGCAGCTTGTAAGTAAAACAATATTGCAGTCAACTGATTTTGTTATATTAACTTCTTCTTATGAAATAAATTACTGTCTTTACAGCTTTAATTTACTTCAATATATTAAAAATAGCTTGGTTTTTGTTTATTTTGTTGGGGCTTTTAAATCTGGATTTCAAAATCCATGCAGAAGATGCAGTTTATGCTGTCTGCTATACTCTAAGTAGTTGTACTAATGGGTTTTAAAATATTCTTTCACTGTTCATCTGCACTGAATGAGACAGAGCACCTATTCCAATGGGAAATAAATAATGTGGGAAAATTTTAGCCATTATTTTTCCTCTGTTCAGAAACTGGAAATTCATCTAGACAAATGGCTGTTAAGGATTGCCACAAGGGTTCAAAAAGAAAGGCGGATTTGTAGAAGACAAAAGTATTTCTGAAATTGTCCAAAGGAGACTGTGGCAATTGTGTAAGAGGAGATCAAAACCCATGTCCAGTAAAAGTACATTCAGTAGGAGGAGCTGGTGTTTATCCAATAAGATGGATCTGAACTTTCTGTCTAAAACTTCAGAAGTTGAAATAAGCTTGATTTCTTGTTGTTCTTTTTCAACTTTTCATCTCCAATAGGTATATATTCACAGAGAACATATTCTTGCTTTTATTATGTATAGGTTATTGTGCTCTTGAAGGATGTCTCTTCTCTATTTCAATGTGAAACAATGTTGGTGGCAGGCAACTTTTTATATTTTTCTTTTTGAGCAAGTATAATTTGTAATACATCATTTAGATGTAGATGTAGTGGTAGTAAGGATCACTGAGGGTGTGTTTTCAACCATGCAAGTCCTCCTATTTACCACTGCTCTCAGGATTTTGAACTTAATGACATTTCCAGTGAGTAGTTTCTTTAGTATCTTCCCTGACCTTTGGGAGAATACTTTGAATATATTTTCCTTCTCATTTTAAATTTCTCTCAGCATTTCCATCTTTTTTGATGTTAAGCTATAACTTCCAAATTTTTTATTTTTTATTTTTTTTTAATACGGTAATTTTTTTTTTTCTATTTTTCCTTCACAGAAAATACTGTCCTAATACAGACACATGAAACTTACTGAAGTCTGTTTTGGTTTTGTCACTATGTACCCTTTTGGATCAATCAATTTTTGTGACTTTTTTTTCCCCAGACCCATTTGGTCCTTATTCTCCCATGTAGCTTGTGCAAACCTGTTTTCTTTCTAGCAAGGACAAACAAGGATTTAGAAGCTATTTGCCAAAGCCTTTTTAATGTGGAGGATGTTCAGATGGGTAAGCAGACTTTGTTTTTCTCTAAGCTTATGTTTAATATATATAGACCTACCACTTTGCTGTAAAGGCAGCTGTTGCTGTGATTTCTCTTTGGGTGCCAATCTGTTAGTCAGTCAACATCTCCTCAGGAGGGAAACTTTATGACTTGTTGATCATTTTTCAGTTGTTTTCCTTAACTCTAAACAGTTTTCTAGACTTCATGACCATGTCTGTCTGTCTCTCTCATTTTGACTAGGCAATTGTGACGCGTTTTGTTTCTGTTCTTCCTTATACAGCAGGGTTTCTATAATCAAATATTATGTTATAAAATCTGGAGTTTGGGTGTATATAACTGAGCAAAACTTAGCCCACTTACACCTTTTTGCACAAAAGATATATACAAGGTTTTATCTTTTTGAATCCTTGACAAAGGTTTTATTGACATTCATTTTTATGTCTACCAAAAAGCTGTTTCTCAGAATAAAAAACTACCACCAAGATACACCTCATAATTTTCTTGTAGTCATTTCTTTAGACATTACTATCATCTTCTCATCTTCTGTCAACCATGTCTTTCATATTGGATGTCTTGCATATGGGATAAGTAAGTAAGAAGCTGTTTGCTTCCTTATCTATTTTCTTCATTATTTCAGATATGATTTAATCAAATAATATTACTGTGAAATTTGTTATGAAGTCTGCTGATAATACATGCATTTGTCTCAGTTGATTTTCATGGGTCCAAGTATAATGCCTTATATTTGATGTTTGTTATGTTTTGACAATAGTGGACCTAAAAGCAAGTTCAGACATGACTGTGCCATTAAATTATTTCCAGTGTTGCAGTGGAGTTTCTACAGCTAAGCATCAGAGAATCATTTGAGAGGTATAATAAAGAACCATTCTATTCTGAGGGGTGTTTATATTCTATGTTGTTGCTTCCTGAACTGTTTAGCTGGCTCATTATTAGTGTTTGTCACTGCAGTACCTAGCTCTGCTGCCAAGAATAGCATCAAAAGATAATGAGCTTGGAAGGGACCGGAGGAGATCTTAGTCCATCTCCTGCTCAAAACAGGATCAGATGTGAGGTTAGACTAGCTTGTTCAGGGATTTATACAGTCAAGTCATAACTACACAACATCCAGCAGAATTGCACACAATCAGAAATGAGCTGGGGTTTGAAGGACCTTGGAGAGAATGCAGTCCAACCCCAACACTAGCTAAAAGCTGAGTATGTTGCTTAGGGACATCTCCAGTCAGGTTTTGAGTATCTCCAGATGTATTTATTTTGGATGGGACAAAGTTACTTTCCTTACAGTAGCTTGTATAGGGCTATGTTCTGGATTTGTGCTGAAAAAGTGCTGGTAACACATGGGTGTTTTCATTATTGTGGAGCAGCCCTTGCACAGCATCAAAGCCTTTCTGATCCTCACAATATGCCATCAGTGAGGAGGCTGGGTGTGCACAAAGAGTTGGGAGGTGACACAGCTGGGACAGCTGACCCCAGCTGACCCAAGTGATATTCCAGACCACACAACATCATGTTTGGCACATAAAGCTGGGGGAAGAAGAAGGAAGTGAGGTGTCTTTGGAGTCATGGCATTTGTTTTCCCAAGTAACCCATACACATGATGGAGCCACACATCTCTATAGGCTCAAGGGAATTCTCCTTCCCAGGTGGCGAAACATGCATTCATTCTTGCTGAAATTAATGCAATCCCTCTTGGCACATTCTACCAATCTCTGTAGGTCTTTTTCAATGACCTGCCCTTCAGTGTATTCACTGACTTGCCCTGAGACCTATTATTTCACCTCTGACAAGAAGCTAGATAGAACTGAGACCATCAGTGCCCAGCCATGTCTGGTATTTTGCCTTCTCTTTCATCAGTTTGCATATTTGGGTCTGGAATAATATTTAGATGGAGCTTTTTTTTTTTTTTTTCTTTCCAATGGCTAGTGAAACTCTGCAATTTCTGGTCTACTTCTTTCTTTCTGACCCTTTTCTGCTCCTTCCCATCACAGCTGTACTATAGCAAGTCACATTGTAGTCCTTGTATTTTTAAAAGCAGCATGAAGGAATTTTTATATTTATTTGCCTGTGAGATGTTTAGCAGACATTGGGTTAGTCCATCAACACTCTCTGTTGACATTATTGAACACTTAGGCATACATTTAGCATTGCTGGCTTCAAAAGCTTGAAGAATTTACATACCAGGGATTTGATCCTGTCAGTCTCTGCTCATGCAGACAGTCCCATCTTTCAAAAATGAAGTCAAAGGACATATCTTGAATGAGGTAGGTTGGATACAGTCCTTCACAAAAATACCCAGAAAAGCTCAGAACACACTCCAGGGGGCAGAGGCCTTTTCAATGAAGGAAGAATCTGCTCAAGAATATGGTTTTCCATATATTTCAGTATTAAATTCTTCATATTCCACTTCAGTAACAGTGAAACTCAAATCTGATTCGGAAAAAGTGATGTAGGGTAACTGGCATTTGGAAAATTTAAACTTCTAATTAGTGAGAAGCACTTTGTACAGCATTCACTGAGCAGTGAGCAGCATGAACCAGACCTCACCATTTGTTAGTAAGGTCCATCAGCATTTGTTAGTGAAGTCCATGGATATTGAATGTGGAAACATAATGGGTATTTCTACCCAGTTTTCCCAAATAATTATTTACTGCTTTAAAAACCCCACAGTTCTGATGTCTTGAAAACACTCATAAGGAAGAAGTAATTCTATTTCCCTGCAAATATTTAACAAATATTACAGCATTTCCTGGTATATGAGCACAGCACTGGTTTCTTCTCTTTATTTGGGATATGAAGTACAACAGATGGAATATAATGACTGACCTACATGTGTATTTATATGTTATCAAACATATTTTAGAGAAACTTGCACTTAGACCTACAAGCATGGTAATACTTTCTCTAAGGTAATAGCATAAGCCAGAATTTATTACACAAGACAGGATTTCTGCTCTCTGTTATCATCCTATAGTGAGGAGACTGGCAGTGGTCAGTAAAAGATCTAGCTCTGCTGACAGTATTTTAACTGTAGGTTTGTTCATATGGGAGACAGTAAAGAACAGCAGTGTAAATTAAGCTGGCTCTAAAATAATTGTTCCTGTTAACAGTGTATCCGCCACAGGAAGTAACACAGCCATGAAGCTAGGTCAATAAACTGCTGTAACTTCACTGTGTGTCTATACAGTGGCATTTAATACAGATTTATCACCTGTTTTCACTATGATGTCCAATTTTACAAGAGCTTATGCCATATCCTGGGTAAGATACTGCGCTCTAGTATGTAAATCACAGCGCTCATAACCTGGCAGCACTGAATGGCTGTCAGTAGGAGACACAAATTCTTCATTGCACTGTCAGATTACGAGACCTGAACCAACATTTCCTGTCCACAGTAGTCTGTCCAAGTGTGCTCTTTTGGTTATTTCACTCTGCACAGGATAGACTTGTGTTGTAGCAGAATAAGGAAAAGGAAAGATGGAAATCTTAGTAATTTGGAGGGAAAATTTATCATTCTTTTTGGGATCCAAAGAGAGCAAGAACTTGAAGGGGCTTCTCCACAGCTACTTACAATAGAAGGGTCAATAATGTTGAGTTTCTCCTCCCAGGTTCATAGTTTCTTTAAAGACATTTCCTATCATTGGCACTACAACATATCTTCTAGAGCCTTGTGCCTATATGTGACACCAAAATATGTGCCTTTACCAAAACCAGCGTTTTTTGAAATACTTAGCTTCATTAATGGCATTAGATCTTTCCATAAATGGTTGAAAAATGACAGCAGTGAATTCTCACTGTAAATTCCTGCTCTGAGTTAATTTCCACTTCAAATCACCATCCTTGCAGGTAGTCTGTTTAATGCCAGATACTATCCCTTGCCCTTTAAAGGGCAAGAAATCTGCAATGTTACTTCACTTTTGACTTTTGATTGTTTTGCGTTAGAGGACTCGTGAAGATTCACTGCAAATGGAGAGAAAGGGAAGATATATTTATACCTTAACAGGAGTTTTTATATTGCCATTCTGCCTGGCTGGCAGAGCAGAACAGTCTCTCACAGTGTATCTGACTGGCTAATGGTTCAATTGCAGTACACATGCTTTCTCTTCTGAGTAGCTGTGGGTGGGTGCTGAAAACAAAATGTTATGCTTGCTGGCAGTTAGCAAAGAATGTTTTCAGCTGTAGTGTAACAAAAAGTTTGCCTCACAATTTGCCAGTGATATTTATTCTAGTACCACATTGCTCTCGGAGTGATGTAATTTGGCTCACAGGGAAGTTTTTCCAGTGATTTATGACCTCCCAAAAATTACTATTTTGCCTGGCATTTTCTTCATCAAAAGGGATAATTTTTAATGGGAAAATTAAAAGAGAAACCTTTCAACTTGAGTTATTTGAGCATGATAAAATGAACTTCTGCTATTAAAAATAGTTAAACTTTTTTTAAGCTGGAGTGCTTTGAAAAACTTATATATTTTTTTCACTAAGGATGTTTTCTTCAAAGCTCAATATTCACAGTTCAAGAAAGTGCAGCCTTAAATGAAAGGTTTAACACAGATATTATAGTCAAATATTAATGCATTCTCTTACTGCTTTTCTAAAGAAAAAAAGAGAAGTGAAGAAGAAAAGACAAATTGCATGTCATTAACGAAATACAGCTTTTTTGCACATTGGTTCAGTCACCATACAAATAAAGACCACAAATTCTTCTCATCCGTCTAATGATAGAAGAAATGAGCCATTATTAAAAAAAAAAAATTGCCTTCAGTAAAATCCCACAAAAGATCCTACCAAAAAGATGACAAAAGAACACAAAAAGAGTCAAGTCATAAATTTGGTAGTAACATATGGATACGCAGAAAAAGAGCAGATCATACCCTGACATTAAAACTGGGGGTTTTATTAAGTATAACCCAAGAGTTAATAAAAATCTAGAACCCACATAAGTCTTCAATTAAATTATGGAAATTTCCAAATCTGCCATAGGGATAGATAAAACTATAGATGCCTTAGAAAGGATGTGCCTGAGAGAACCAATTAGTATTAAGTGGAATAAATTCATAACAGTCAGAAATGTCAGCGTTCCTATATTTCTTGTTATTTGTGAAAGAAGATGGAAGAGGAAGTGCTAGGAATAGTCCATCTGATAAATAGTTTACTTAATCTCCCTGAAAAACTTTCAGAAGCCTGGAAGTAGTTCGAATTCTTCTTTAACTTTGCTTATTTATTTTAATTTATGTATTCTTTCATGTTGCTTGTGTGGGTTTTATTGAATATTTCCAATTTATAAGTCAAGTATGAAAAAGTAATATAAATTATGAGGCACAGAAAATTGTAATAAGCATAACTGGACTGTCAGTGCTGTCAACAGAACACAGTGTTAGTCTGGTTTCTTGCAGGCAATATCCTGCTTTGGAAAAAACCTGCCTTGCCGTGTTACTGTGGTATCTTGATACAACATGTATTATTTTAATAACAACTGTTACATTAGCTCTTTTTAGAAGTTAGGAGAAGCAGTCAAAGTATGTGCACTTTATTCAGTACTGACAAAGGCTACTATCCCAGTGAAATTCTGATTTTCTTAAGTTCCATGGCAGATTTGTCACTTACTCTGCCAAGCCCATGCTTTCACCTCGGACGGATTCTTGCTGACAAACCAATTAGGGCTGAACTTCCAGAAGGAACTTCCAGTAAAAGGTATAAGAGTTTACATGTTCCTCGGTTATGAAGCCAGACAGTACCTTTGTAGTTACACTGACAGACTGACTCCACCCTGTAGGTTATGAGTCTTCCTTTGATTAATTGCTATGCAAACTTCAGAACAATGTCTAAGCTTAACCTGAATATGTCAAAGATGGAAAACCCAACCTAGGTTTTTGAAGTTGCTCCTACTGTTAATTATTGTTCCTGTTAAAATGCTATTGCCTAATGTTATCTACTTTGAAGCTTTAGGCTTTGGTCCATGTTGTCTCCATATATGTTAAAATTAATCAGATTTTGTGTTGTAGCTGTTGCTTTTCTGATGAAAGATTGATTTCATGAGATGTGGATTTTTTGCCATTTTAAGGACTTCTATGGGCTTTTCTCTCAACTTTTCATTACTACTGCATATGAGAGATACAAAATTCATATCTTTACAGAAGCTTATCCTAAGCAGTTTATAGCCTTTTCCATGGCTAGTGAGAAGGCTTCACTTTCCACTACAAAAGCAGCAATTGTTTCAATTCTGACTAATTCTTATCCAGAACTCTAGAACTGTCCTAGGGCGTGCCACTATATAAAATAATCCTATTCTCACATAGACTATTATGAAGTACTGTGGTTTAGAGTATGAAAAATGTGGTGGTTAAAAAGCTGATGATCAGCAGTTTTTAGCGTGTTTATCTAACTATGGCTACCACCAAGTAGGACTCTCATTGAAAAAAGAAGGAAAGAAAAGGAACTCTTATTCTTATTTTAATGAAGTGTAGGTCCTAGCTTGAATTTAAGTGTTTTCCAGTTTATAAGTTTCTGTATTATTATGAGTTACTGTAATACTTGCACAAAAACCATAAATGTATTTAGTCATTTTCAAATATCAGAGTCCTAATATTCAATACGTCTTAAGAAAACTATGAGGTTTGTATATTTCTAAATTTTTTTTTTTTTGCATATACAGCTAAGTGAACTGACATATTTATGCTTGTTTTTTTCACTAATGTTTAAAGACAAATAATTTAATTTGCATTTTTAATTAAGCAGTTATTCCATGGTAATGACAGTCTGTGTTCAGATTTCAGTAGCTGTTTTTGAAAAAGGATAGTGAAGAAAGATGCACTGATAATAAAAATATATGACAAGATGCAAAGATGTGGTTTTTTGGGGAAGAGTCTTCTGTAGTACAGTTTTTGTTATACCTGATAGCAGGTCAGATGAATATTTGCCACCTTCTAATAAACACTCAGTTCTCAAATTTGTGGTTGAATGCCCAGATGCTTAGGTTGCTTCCCTGCTGACCAAGGTGAGAAGTGATTTGTAAGACTGCAATTATACTTCAGGCCTTTGTCAAAACCTTCTTTTCATGCAGTTTCTCTATGAAACAAGTTGGGTTATAACAAAGGCTAGAATAAATCAATTTTAAGACTACTTAGAGCTAAAAAGCTCGATCAAGACCTTGGTAATAGCTGAAGTGAAAGATGGGCATCACTAGTTTATATGTGTTTGAAATATTTGCTTTCATGTCATATGCATAATAGATGATGTTGGAAGGGGTCTATGGAGATACTGAGTCCAAGGCCCTGTTTAAAGTAAGGCAATCAAGAGCAGGATGCTCAGGGCCATATCCAATTCAGTTTAAAGTATCTCCAAGGACAGAGACCCTACAGCCTCTCTGGGTTACAGAGTTTGACAACACTCACAGTACAAAAAATAGTGGATTTGTATTTTTTTTAATGTATTTTAAAAATTTAAATGGAATGTCTTATGCTTGTCTCTTTATTGAAATTGTTTGCTCTTTGTTTTCTTAATGGTACTGATAAAAATACCTCATCTTGTGAGGCAGAACTAGAAAAGACCTCAGAATATCAATTTTTGCATCTTCTGATTTCAAAGCAAGATAAATTCTACTTAAATAACCCCTCATAGATATTTGTGTAAGCAAAATCTTTTTCAAAAATCCTCCAATCATGAGAATTTCACAGTCCTAGGCCATGCGTCCAGTACTTCACTGTCTTACCTTGAGAGACTTTTCCCTGTGGTTAAGGTAATCTCACTTAGTATGGTTAGCCCAGTACTTCTTGTATGTTTTATAGAGTCATGGAGAAATTATGATTCCGTTCTGGAAAACATTTTTGCATGTTTTAAGACTCTTGTCCTGATTCTGTCAGTCTTCTCTCAGCTGTATCAATTCAGTTCTCAGTCATCCTTCCTATGTCATCTTTCCTAAGCCTGTGATCATCCAAGGTACTCTTCTATGAGCCTTATTTTCTGAAGGAGCTGTGTCCTTCTTGAGGTTCTATACAGCATACAACCTAGTACTACAGTTGAAGCCATATTGGTAATAATAAATAGAATGTTTTTCTTCACCTGTCCTGCACATTGGTTTACTCTGCTTCGTGTGCACGCATTTCATATGCTAGTCATGCACGTGAGTTTAGATTAATTTAAGATCAGCAGTGGGCAAAATGAAAATAAAATACTGGAACAACTGTGTATGCAGAATGTCTCTTATGCTGTGTAAATGCAGTTTGAGACTCTCCCATCATTGATACATGGCTTATAAGTTATATACATTTGAACTTAACAAATGTAAGATACTGATATTTGTAGGGTATTCAGACTTCAGAAAGTCTGGAGACAATTGATCTCTTGTGGATAGGTTGTGATGGGAGGCTGATTGCTAACTGAGTCATGCTTAGTCCTCTTCAAATATTAAATGTAATTTCTGGTGCATTTAAAGAGAGCATTAAAGATTTAAACAGCAAGTAAGAACTACAAGAGAAGTTTGCAAACACTGGTGTTCCCTAGTTTGAAGAAAACTAAGGGGAAACAGTTATTTAGTTATTTACAAGTACAGAAAATAGTTTTAAATGGAAGCCAAGCCACTAAGTCCAATTGCTTTAATCAGTCCTTAAGGTCTGATCAAGAACTAAAGACCTATCTGCAAACATTGAGTATTTAACTGGAGCATGCAAGCAAACCAAAAGGAACAGTATTGCTGGGTGAATTGTTTGGAGTGAATGTCTATCTAATTAAGTATTTTTTTAGCACATGGTCTATAAAAAGGTTTAAAGAAGTAAGATTTTTTCTAAACATTTTCAGAGATTCTTTCTAAACATCTTCAGAGACAAGAGTGATCCTAAACAAGTGAAGTTTATAGCAGGCAGAGTGGTTTCTTTCTTTAATGTGAGATCTGACTAGTCATTGACAGACATGGAGAAAAATCCTGAAAAGTTTATTTTTGATTGTATTACTAAATAATGTTCACATTAATAATGTGATTGAAAGCATTTATTATATTTTATATTTGGAGAGTGGAGTAAAAACTAATGTCATGATTAATGTAGAAAAGGAAAAATGCAGTGCTTCATGATGGCTAAGTCACAGTAGAGCAAAAAGCATAAGAAAGAGGCAAAAGAGAAGAAAAAGATTCACAAGTCGAAACATGTGACTTAGGGACTCCCATGGTGTTCCCAGTCTGGGTGCACACAGAGTCTCCCCTGTATTTCTGGAAGTAGAGACTTACAGTGGGGCTTCTTGAAACAGACTCATTTTCCTCTGTTTGGTCCTCTGTTCTTCAGACCTTCAATATTATGCTTCCAAGATTTCTAGCTGCTGTTGCTAGAGACTACTTCCACCTATACAATGGGTACTTCTTATCTGGCCTGAACTGTTGTGTTACCAATGCTGCAAGCATTTTTTAAATATAGTTTCTAGCTGTCTTCTTTGAAAGGGTGGGTATGTTGGTTTCAATCTACTTTTTGAATGTGAAATGTTTATTCTGTCTTGCTTCAAAGGAATCATCAAGAGTAAAGTAATGACGGATGCAGCTCAGATAAAACTGGTATTCACTCTCAAAGTAATGATTCAATGATGCATCACATGTGGATTGAAAGAGAACTTTGATTAATTGTTAGTACAGGAAAATGTAAAAATCAACCTGTAAGACTGAGTACAGCACCTGGGAAATAGCACCTTATTATTGCAAATTATAACCTGAATATGTCACTCTTTACCAACTCAGTTATAACCCTGGTCAGACCATCAGGTACTTAATTTCTAAACTATGGCAATATTCCTTCTCTCACTTCCCAGAAACATGTTTTGATGAAAATGAGGCAATAATTTTAATTCCAGGTTATGAATTCACATACTAATACAGAAGAAAGCAAATATGCTTGGAAGAGGCAGCTCAGAAAAAAAAAAAAAAAAGAGAATCTCTAAAAGCACACAGTCCTTCTTTGGTAACTTAAGCTTGTTACAGAAACAATAATAAAGAATAGTTTGATACAAAGACATATTTTATACAAGACATATTCAGAGCAGACCTAAGAAAAATGACTGGATTTAGCCTTTTTACCTTCTGAAAGATAGGCAACCTTTGACTCACTAACATTATTTCATTAACAGTCATGATCTGATTTTTTTTTCCCTCAAAATCCTATGGATTTATTTTTCTGACACTTCTGATGTTCTTACTTTCATTTTCTGGTTCTGTACTTTGAAAAAAAAGGCCTTTCCACTAGAGTGGTTGCCATAAAAAATTTACAGACTGGCAAAAATTGAAGAGGTAGTTTTGAAGATGCACAGGAAGCAGGAAGCACAATGGAAAACAAACTATGACAAGGTAGGTAGCTTGTGACCAACACGGTACCCAGGCAAAAAAATCTGTTGTAATGAAAATCTTTTTCTTTACTTTTATTTCTTCCTACATTTCACGGTCTTGATTGTGAGTGGAGCAGCAAGGCATCTGGCAATGCCTGGTTACACAGCTGATGTCAAATGCAAAGATTTGTCTTTGATAGCCCCTTAGTCTGAAGAATAAGAATGACAGGGGAGAGATGGGGGCAGGAACACCTTTGCCAACAAGAGAGGAAGACTTTAACCTAGGTCAGAGAATGGTGACCAAAGCTTGAAGAGAGGTGCAGGGAGGCATGATAGATAGTAAGGAAGTGCCTGGGGACACAACACGAAGGAGGCTCTTCTGTTTCCGATCAGTGAACAGTGTTACTGGAGGCCTATCTCAGACACCTGTGTATCAATTCACACAGCATGGGAATCCTAACAGGAGAACTCCAGGTGCTGTTGCAGGGCATCAGTCTCATTGGGATTACAGATATGGTTTGCTTGAATAGAGTGGTGTAAAGAATGGACAATGAGTCCTTAGGTAGTACAGGTCAGGAAGGCAGGGAGGAGGAGTTGCATTCCACACAAAGGCACAAAGGCACAAAGGCCAAAAGGCCAAAAGCACAAAGATCTAATTGATGTTCTGTGGGTAAAGGAGCATCAGAGTCAACTAAAGTGACTTCATGAGGGGCTTTGACTACAAACCACCTAATAACAAGAAATAGATAAGGCTTTCTTTAGAAAAACGAAGAAGCCTTAGAGGTGCAGGCCCTGATTCTAGTTAGAAACGTGAGTCACTCTAACAACTACTAAAGGATGTCGAGGCCAAAGCAATCCAGGAGATTTCTGGAGTACAGTTAATAAAATTTCTTGATGGGTAAGCTGACTAGAGAAGATGCTCTACTGGACCTGTTCCTCTCAGAAAGAACCGGCCGAGAGTGCAAAGGTCGTGACAGTCTTGGCTTCAGCCATCATGAAATGGTACAACCTGAGATACTGAGAGAATTGGGCAAGACTAATAACAGAATTACAAACATGGAACTGAGGAGAGTGGAAGCATGGTTACTGTCTTACTGTTTTAACTTGGTACTAAGCACCAATTCTCTGTAGTGTCATTTATTCTATTTACTTGTGTTCGTGTTTGTGTAATTTATTGGACAGACAAATAGAACTAAAGCTTTAGATTCAGACTTCTACTCACATTTTTACAACTGAATATATCTTCTAAAAACAAAACCTTTTTGAAACTCATCTATTTATTACTTTTTGGGGTTTTTTCCCCAGCTAGTATTTTCCTGCTTTCTTTGTAGATTTATTTAAAAAGAAGTAATTTCATTCCCTATGTGTAAAGGGGATATGAGTTCAGGTATGAATTTTCTAGTTCCAAATCATATAAGCACTACATAATGAAATGTCACCAAGAAGAATGAATGAAGAAGTCAAAACGTGAACTGTGGAAATGAAGTGCTTTAATTCTGAGGAAACCACACAGTGCATTTCCCTCGTTTATGAGGCTGTCATACCTTCTAACACTTGGAACAAAACTATATGAGATGATCAAGAGGTGCTGTGTGTCAGATACGCTCTGTAAGAGTTGCATATGCTTTGTTCTGAAACAATTTTTCTCCACGAACTTCTCATACGGAATGATGTCTGGAAAATTTCACTAAGGCTACATTTCTAGAAGAAAGATATATATTCACACAGAAGAAATTTCAGCTTCTTCCATCTTCTGAATAAGTGCTCTGTTTGGCAGTAGAAGTTAAGGAGTACTGTCCCTTTTGACAATGTTTTCTGGGATGGTTGTTTGTAGTTTTCTAAGCTCTACTAGTAGAATATGGATTCCAGAGGTAAGTTATGGGGAGAAATTCTTCTATGTGACTCCTGGTTGAGTTCAATATGAGATAAACTGATCATGCCCAGTCCATACTTGGCTCTGTTGTAGGGGCTCTGCCCTGGTAGCAGAAATGTAGAATCCTGACAATTGTAATGAGAAGACTCGTAGGCCTCTAGGTTTAATAGTCAATTTTAAGGGACATATTTTGAACATGAATCCTCATGGTGTCAAATAAATAGGTTAAGACTATAACGTGAAGTGAATAGTGTACTCTTGCAATCAAAGAAACATAGGAGATCTTGTAAGAGATGAGAAAGAAAAATGCAATTTTAATATATCGACTTCTTTATGTTACTCTTTTCTGAGCCACTTATAGGAATTAGTGTTTCCCTTTTTTTTTTTTTTTTGATCTGAAGTAGATGGGATTGGAAAGGCTATCATATGCTGAGATAAAATCTGTGGCAAGGAGAAATGAAGTACTGATACCAGTAATCAAGACAAAATTCTGTGAAACTCTAAGGAACTGCAACAAATTGTCAACTCCAAGTGATTCTTCCACCCACATACTTATTATTCTCTATTGTGGCACAGAGGGAATAAGAAAGATGGGACTAACTGAAAATTTCAGTAAGGTTATACCTGCAGAATAATGCTGCAACCTTGTGATCTCTGAGCTGTTTATCAAGTACTTATTTTGTGATGCACTGGCTTTTTTGGAGTAAATTGCATATGCTTAAAAAAGAAAAAGAAAATACTAGACCTTTTACCAAAGGAAATGAAAATAAAATTAATGATTTTTTGTCTTAATTATAGGTACATGCTGTGTCATACCTTGGAATCCTGATGGTATGAGATGAGTTGTGGATCTCTTCTGGCACATATTCACATTTCCTTTAAGTAAAACGCAATGTCTGAGGAGAAGGGAGTTTGTATCCCTGTTATTTGATGAAGAAGAAAAAATCATATGTGTTAGAGATGATGAACTGTGCATTATGTTAGCTGGTTTGACTGAGTCTTTTGTCAAAGAAAAGCCTAATGGACTCCAAGTTCAGCTTTCCTCCTGCAGGCTAATAGAAAGAGGGTGATCCTGACCTTTTGAGAACACTAAATCCCTTGTCCAGAGACTCAGGTCAAGTCCATCAAACAAGGCAGGTACAAACTGAATTAACTCAATTGAAGTGTTTTCTGTAGTACAGCCAGAAGAGATTGAAGGCTGTTTGGTTTAAATATATTTAAAGGAATATATCTGAAGGAACAGTGAAATGCAAGGTGAAATTGCAATAATCAAGGACATTACAAGGCTAGCTATTGATGTGAACCTGATAAAAGTGATTTGTGTAGCCAGTAGAAGTAACATCGTTATGTACTCAACTCAACTGAGAAATACTTGTTAAATCAGTATAAAAGTGCATTAAGATAAAATGGTTGTCCTAAATAGCATACCATATTCCTTCTGCTAGCCTGGATGGGAGTTGTGTTGGGTTGACTTGACCCTGTCTGGATGCCAGATGCCTGCTAAAGCAGCTCTAGCACCACCCTCCTCAGCTGGGCAGGGGAAAGAAAATATGATGAAAGGTTGCATGTTGAGATAAAGAGAGATCATTCACCAGTTACCATCATGGGAAAAACATTCAGCTTATTAACTTATTGCCAATCATTTGATTTGATACTCTTTTAAGAGTAGGGTAATGAAAAATCTTAAACCCACCATCCCCTACCCAACCTCATTCCTGATTTTCTGTACCTCCTCCCCGCCAGTGGCACAGAGGAGTGGAGCATTGGGCTTGTGACCACATGCTGTCTTTGCAGCTCACTCCTCCGTACAGGGAAGACTCATTACACTCTTTCCCTACTCCAGTGTGGAGACCCTCCCACAGGAGACAGCCTTCAGAAACTTCTCCAATATGACTCCTTCCCATGGGCTGCAGCTCTTCACAAATTGCTCCAGTGTGGGTCCCTCCCACTAAATGCAGTCCTTCAGAAATGCACTGTTCAAGTCTGGGTACCCCATGGGGTCACAAATCCTGCCAAAAAAATTGCTCCAGCATGGAATCCTCTTTCCACAGGTCTACAGGATCTGTCAGCAAACCTGTTCCAGCATGGGCTTCTCTCTTCTGGGGTCCACACATCCTGCCAGGACCCTCCTGACTGGTGTTTTCCAGGGGGTCACAACCTCCTTCAAAGACATCTGCCTGCTCTGGCGTGGGGTCCTCCATGGGCTGCAGATGGATCTCTGCTCCTCCATGGTCCTCCACGGGCTGCAGGGGCACAGCTTTCTCACCATGGTGTGCACCACAGGCTGCACAGGAATCTCATCTCTGGTGCCTGGAGCATCTCCTGCCCTTCCTTCTCCACTGACTTTGGTGTCTTGGAGCTGTTCCTCTCACATATTCTCACTCTCCTCTGGGGCTGCAGCTGCTGCTGCACAGTTTTCTCCCACCTTTCTTACGTATGTTAACCCAGAGGTGCTTCTGTTGTCACTGATGGGCTTGGCCTTGGGCAGTGGCAGGTCCATTTTGAAGTTGGCTGGCACTGTCTTTGCTGGCTACCCTTGTAGTTTCATCCCCCACACCTTCCAGCCCCCTAGTACCCCAAACCTTGCCACCCAAATCCAGTACAAGGGTAGACAAGTAGCAGCTTCATGATCCCAAGTGATATCTCATTGCAGCACTGTGGTACAACTTGTTTATATATTGGTGGTTGCTACCAGCTTTGAAGTATCTTTGTATTTGTTGAGCAACAAGCACATACTCACAAGCAGTTATGCCTATAATATGACTGGTATCTTTATGACTGACTCAAATGTGGCATTACAATACTCAAAAATAAGTCGAATTTTGGCTCCAAACAGAGATTTTCTTTTGATATTTCCAAGTGACATATAGAATTATAAAAATACTTGGGTTTAATAAGACTTGTGAGACCAACATCTACAGCATTATTGTCTGGAAGCTGAGAAAGTATATCTGGATGAGTGGACTGCCGGATAGATTGAAAATTGTCTGGACAATTGTGGACAATGGCTTGATGTCTGATTAGCACCCAGTAAGTATCAAGGAGAATATCCTGGAACCAGTACTGAGGCCAGCTCTTCACCATTGACCTGGATAATAAGATACTGCTTAGCATACACCAGCTGGGAGTGGCCTAAATACCTAACGATAGAGCTACAGTCCTTAAGAAGTTTGTAGTAACAGAAATCTCATAAAATTCAAAGAAAAGAAGTGCAGAGTTCTAGACCTGAGCTGGAATAAACCTACACGTATTCACAGGCTGTATAACTAGTTGTAGCGAGTTGATAGCCAGGCTTTCAGACCAAAGATGCTTCTCGTGATTTTGCTTATTTAAAGGCAGCACAAGTGCAGGAAGTTCCATTTTGTTCCAGCTTTCCCGCGGGGAGGGGGGAAAATGGGCCCCGGGCTCTGTCTCTTGGAGCGGGCCCGGGCCTCCCCTCTCCCGGCACCGTGGCATGGGTCCCCGGGTCAC
>VWZT01004017.1:29267-44184 GCA_013397055.1 Pachycephala philippinensis
TAAACCCCTGAAGGTGCAAATTAGAGATCTCTGACATTACTAGTTGGTCTGCTCATTTATTCTCTGTGATTTAGCAACAAGAATAAATCTTCAGAATTTCTTTACTTATCCTTACACTTTGTTTTAGATGAGCTAATAAAACTTCGTTCCTTTTCCCTCTTGCTTAACCAGGGGAGTCCTGTGTAATTTTTTGGTTAGGATTTGTTGTTTAACTTTTGGCTAAGGCCTCCCTTTACTGTGCAAGTCATGAGTCATATTTGCATATTTGTTCAACTCCATTACACAGAAGTGACAGAAATACAAAAAAACCCCAAAACAAACTAAAAACCCAACACCAAATGTAATTTTGTTTGTGAAATGATATGGTTATACCCTCTCAGTTGAGAAAAAATCAAGAATCATTTGTCATTGTATGAAGGCATATTTATGAGGATATGCAGTACACTGTCATTTTAAGATTAAAATCCTTTATTTTACTAACTGGAAAATACAGAAAGTGTAGCAGTGATTGCTCTCAGAAGCTTTTCTAGACTGTTCGTTCAGAATTTCTTCCAGGGCTCTCATGTGAAATTCTACACAGTAATTATGAAACCCAGACAATAAGAAAGTGGATAGCTGGAAGAATCTTTTCAGATCTATTATTTATGACTTACTCATGACATTTTACAATGAGGCTTAGAGGAAAAAAAATTGAGATCAGGTCCTTGTTACTTAAAATTGGAGAATGTTCATACAGCTATTACTACTAGTATGGGATTATGGATAAGGGAACAGAAAATAGCTTTTCTGTATCTTAATATTGAAAGAATCAAATGCTCTTAATTTCCATTTTCTTGTTACATATTTTGTAAGACTATGATTCTTTTTATGTACAGAACCTCTTATGTGTAAAGCATTCATTTTTTATGTATTTACTAGTAATATAAAGTCAAGATTCAGTAGAAAATAAATTCTGAAAAAGCAAGCAAAGTGGTTGGCTGTATCTGCATTGAAGAAGAAGGAGGCGTTAGCTCTCATGGACAGATGTCTCCTAGCAAAATGATGTTCTGAAGGCCTGGTACAAAAATAATTGTAGTTTGGCAACAATTTCAAGCACACAAAATTCAAAACATACCAGTATTATTATCAATTCTACCACTTTCTGTCATTTGCTAGAGCTTCCTGTTTCTGCAAGAATCTTCAACAAAATATGGCATGGGATAAATAGTCACCAGCTTTTTAATTAGTTGTAGAAACACACACTTGGGTGGTCCCTGATTCACTAATCCATACTTGATGATGACCTCACCAGACCTCAATCAGTCTGATCTAGCTTTCTGGGTTCCCTCAATACCTAATGGAGGGCGAGACAGGTATGGCATGTCCTGGGACATCCCTACATCCTGGGACAAGTGTCTATGAGAAATAGGAATCACATTACAGTTGTCCCTGCCTTGCCTCAGTTAACAGTAAAGAAAACTTATACAACCAGTATAAATGCAAATGTATATGCCAGTATTAGGTGACATGAATTCACTTGTCGTAGGAAGTTAAAATAAAGATTATTGTTCAGAACATGATCTCCTGAATTCAGGTCTTTATGTCTTGAGTAAGAACATGAATTGATTTTTCAATGAACAGAGGTCATGAATTTGCCTATTTGGTATGAACCTGTTTGTCCAGAGCAGCTGTTTCTTTCACTCCAAAGCAGTGGGAAGCAATCTTGCATTTCGTTGAGTTCCTCAATTCTTAGAAGTTACCATATCACCATAAAATGTGGAGCAAGCAGGTCACCTTTCATATGGCAAATTGAGGAAACACTGTACCCCCATACTCTGATGAAGAATTCAGAGTCCTCCCCACGCAGCAGTAAATCCAGCTTTGTTGTTTTTCTTTTAAATACTATGTTGTCCTTCTAAGTTCAGGATGCTTAGCCTCCTTGTAAAAGGAAATCCATCAATCACAAAGAGCCACAGAAACAACTGGGTTGGAAAATACTTCCAAGATCATTGAGTCCACCTTATGACCAAACACCACCATGCTAATCGGATCATGGCATTGAGTGCCACATCCAGTCTTTCCGTGAATACTCCTAGGATGGTGACTCCACCGCCTCCCAAGGCAGCCCATTCCAATATCTAAACCCTTCCTGTGAAGAAATTCTTCCCAACGTCTAACCTAAATCTCCCAGTTTGAACTAAAATAATATCTCAACAAGCAATGGAAAATAAAAATTTTAATTCTTGGTGTCAAAAGCATATGTAGCCATTGAAAAAAATAAATTAATGGCTTAGGGTAAAGCAGCAACACACTGATTTAGAAGGTCAAAGCAGTTTTGTTCTTCTTTCCAGGCATACCTATACCTTAAAACCTACTTAGGATATGAAAATATTTGAGAAGACTTTTTTTGTTCTTAAAAGTATTTTCCTCAGTATTTTTTTGGGCAAATGGAACTTTTCTTACATTCCTTTACATTTTCCAAAGGTTTTGGGTTTTTTCCTTCCATAGTAATTTCTGACATGTACTGATTTTGTTCTGATTCAGGCTTCCCTTAATTTGGGCCTTTGTGTATGTTTACTGTAAGTTACATACACTTCTGCGTTAGCAACATACATTGTTTTCGATGCTGTGATTTTTTTCAGTTCCTACCTGTTTTCAAAGCACTAATATTTAGGCTTAATATCTTTCACTCAAAATATACATTTGTCTGATGATTATGCTTTACCGTTTTTTGGTTTGTGAGTCTCACCAGTCCTGACCTCAATCAGTCTGTTCTTACCGGGAGATTAAATTGTAGAATGGTTTGGGTTGGAAGGGATCTTAAAGACCATTTAGTTCCAGCCCTCCTGCCACAGACGGGGACACCTTCCACTAGACCAGGTTGCTCAGGGCCCTATCCAGTCAGGCCTTGAACAAATACATGGATGAGGCATCTACAATTTCTCTGGGCAATCTGTGCCAGTGTCCTGCCACCCTCACAGTGAAGAGTTTCTTCTCACATCTCTAATCTAAACCTACTCTCATTCAATTTAAAGCCATTACCTTTTGTTCTATCACTACATGACCTTGCAACAAAGCCTTTCTCCAGCTCTCTTGTAGGTTCCAGAAGGCAGCAAGGTCTCCTGGAGTCTTCTCTTCCCTATAAATCCCATTTTATTTGTCAGTCTTTGCTTTAGGCATTCCTGTGTTTCTAGTTTTTCAGTGATTCTTATGACCTTAGATCTTTTAGGGAGATGCACCCCACCCTCGTAGGCAGCATCACAAACCACAGAAGTAAAATAAGGTCTTTTTTTAAGGAATAGCTGGAGGGGGAATCTCAGGTTCTGAATTTGATTTCCTATGCACTGCTCACAGCTCATCGACAGCAGTAAGAGTTCCCTGTGATACTTGAGAACTGACTATTTCTAAATGTCATTCTGGGCCCAACAATACTTCATGCTGTAAGGCAAAATTATGAAAGAGTAAATCTCAACTTCAGGAACATTTTAAGAAAACAAAAACAAAGAAGTCAGTTTTTATTTCAGACTTATAACTGCAGAAGATTGATTTTGGATCATCTAACTGAAACTTCTAATGTATTTTACTATTTCAATATCTGTGTGTATGGAGTCAAAAAAGTAATGGCATACCAATTTGAGAGACTTTTGTCAGTAGAATTAAATTATCATTTCTGTTTTTCAATGAGAAAGTTGACTGAAACAATCATAGATTTCACAGGAAATAGTCACGGGTATTGCGCTTCCCAGAATAAGTAAAATGACTTTCTCAGATTTAATTTTGGATTTTGTATGCTGTGCAAACATCTGCACGGTATAAACACTCTGGGTTTCCAAAGAGGAGATGACTCCTCATTCAAGAAAATCTTCTTTTTAGTTTATTTCATGTAGACTGTGGAGAGTGCCTGGAAGCTTGAGAATGCTTTTCATACTTCCCATATAAGCTGATAGGAGCTGATGGCCACTTTGACTTGTTGCCATGGATAGCAATCAGTTAATGCTCCCCATCTCTTTAGATCTCAACTTGCTTCACCACAATTTGTTGACAGTTTTCTTTCCTCTATAACACATGAATTTTTTGGATAATACTAATGTCACTGCAGCAGCATAAACACAGGCCTTATTATGAATAAGAAGTGTAGGAAATTAGGATGAAGTTTTATTACTTTATATTTGGCTAACAAAGACAAAGTAGACATTTTTTTCTTCCAGACCTGTCTGTCCATGGTCAAGGAATCAAATTTATTGTGAATTATTTCAAAGAACCAATTAATATTAAGGGAACAAATCAGCCAACTTACAGAACCAACAGCAAAGTAAGGTACAATGTTTGCTTAATGAACACAGCAGAAAGAAAATCTTAAGAGTAATGTTCATTATGCATTTTCTGCAATGGTGGCAATATATCGCAGGCAAGACTACTGATGTGTATGATGTGCTATGGGCAGGCTTCCTGAAAGCACTGCATTTTTTGCAGAATTCTAAGAAAAATGATGCTATTTATGAAACAGCATGAAAGGCAGCACGTTCGTCTTTCATCCATGTAGCATGAAATTTGCTGTAGAGATATCTGAAGCAGAGATGTGAGGACTGGGGTTCTGGAACTGACCTTTACACATCCATCAAAAGTGTGGTGTGAGTATGACTTCATGGTGTTGAATGCTAGTTTCTTATGAGCTACTTTTGTCTTTCTCTTATGACAAGGGAGTTCCATGGCCTTGTTTTGAGCCAAATACGATGTGAGAAGAAATGAGTATAACAAGCCCCAGCAAGTAGGAATAGAGTGTAATCAGCAACAACTAACAGGTGAAGTATCTGCAAAGGCATGCGCAAAAATCATCATGGACCATCATATCAGGACAATTGTCTCCTTTAGAATATTCTCCAGTGAACTCTACAGAAGAATGAACTCACCTCCAACAGAAATACCATTCTTTATGACCCACAAATACATCATGGATCTAACTACTCTTATATTATTACTATTTATTCCTTCCACAATGATCGTACAAACATACTATCTATTTTTTTTACCATTACAACTGCAAGACCTTTTTTCCTCTTATCTGCAGGAAGCCTAAAATGCATCTTTAAGAGCTGAATGCTAATTCTCCAAATAGTCAATTGCAGCAAGACATCTAGCTCTTCAGGTATAAGCTGATCCTCTCTATTGTCCCAATAGCAACCTGTTATCATATGAGAATAATAACAAGAAAAAGATGCAAAGAAAAGTTTTAGCTATTTCTGTGGCTTTTGAAAGTTGGAGTAATGCATACTGTGAGGCATTTTCCCCTAGATCCCCCATTACAACACAAATATGCATTTAACACAAAGTATATATTTACACCTTACATCAGCAGGAGGGTCTGCATCACTTGTTAGTTCATCCTTTGATATTTAACTTGAGTGAACATGCATTCAAGACACAACAGGTCTGCTCAAACACAATGTCCCCTGAATCTGTTGTGCAGGGGACACAATAATTTATTTGCTCATCAGATTTTTTTTAGTTCTTACCTAAATATTTTTGGAGTACTGAGAAATCTTTTGAAGAAGACAAATAGTATCTGACAATTGCAATATACAAAAGATATGTAAGAATTATCATTATTTAAAATTTTTGATCCGTTTTTAATGGTCTAGTGTTATGTACTACCTTGTGGTTAGTTTTTTATTGTAGTCAGCGTTTGTTGTAGTCTGCCATTGTCCCATTTGGCTTTTTTATTGTAGTCAGCTTTTGTTGTAGTCTGCCATTGTCCCATGTAGCACAGAATCCTAAGGTGACAAGATTTGTTGTAATATGTCATGGGATGAAACAAGGCTCTGGAGTCTGTTTTTCTCTTCTGTCCCCAGTTTAGACTGCTACACCAGCAGCCATAATGAATAGTGTGTCAGAGATGCTTCTTCCTTAAATTTAGTCTCTAGTGGATAATTGTCAATAGACCATCCTGAATGTAATTACACAGAAAAATCACTGTGAGTACATAGCTTGCCTGTTCCTTATGACAAAAAGCATTTCAGTAGCAGCACCTGCCCGCCCCCCCCGCCCAATTTTCTAAAAACATAAAGCATTTATGTTTTGTGATATTGTATTCTGGCTTCTGTCTCAGAAGGTAAGGTGCATTTAATCCTCTGTGAACAAAGAGCATTTGGAAAAGCTATCCTTGTCTTTTCATTGCTCTCTTTTCATGGATGTTCCTTTCTGCCGTCTTTCTTAGCTACACTTAATCTATCATGCGTGTTTTCCAACTTTATCTAGAAAACAGAGAAAAGCTGACTGAGCAGTAGACTTCATTTGAATATAATGAACTTCTTAAATAGAGTTTTAAAGATTCCTTGTAAAGAGTTTTAAAGATTCCTTGTAAAGCTATCTGACTCTTTCACTAAGGTGTTAATTTTCTGGTTTTGCTTTTTCTGGAAATATTTCTGTATATTTTCCATTACTGCTTCATCAAATATGCATTTCTGTTAACTTCTTTAATGGTGTAATGCAATTGGGATAATTAATGTGTTTATTCTTCCACTAACTCAAGTCTATGCAATGGCAGAATTGTTTTCCTGTTAGAGGTACTTCATGTAGCAAGTATTTGATTGTATGCTCTTTCTTTGGATATTTGTCCACGAGAAAGTGGATTGCAGTTAGATAGTATCATTCAAATAAGGAATGCATTTTTAACACCATTTCACAGAAAGGCCCTATCATCTTCATTATATTTGCTCTCTGGCCTTTTTCCTTTATTTTCTTAATATTGTTTATGGTATGGATTTTCGTATACTTGTAAGTATATTTAAAAACTATGCTTCAAGCATGCAACAAAGGAAGGTTTAGATGACTTATGGAACTTGAATATGTTTTTAAGTACCAGGTAATCAAAATCCCTCGTTCAAGGGCAATTGTGTTTTATGATGGGTCTCTTTTAATTCATATAAATAAGGAAATATCAGTGCTAACTTTGTAAGTATCGCATATAATTGTGAGGATTTCAGGTAACAGTGATGGTAACAATAAGAAGAAATGGTCTGTCAGATTCTTCACAGATAGGACAGGTCGCTATTGTCAGGACTCATGGGGATATTGGACCCTATTACAAGACTAGGGTGGAAAAAAGTTTTTGAAAGAAGGGGTCAGACAACTGATGAGAATATCAGTCTGTCTGACAAAATGCCTTCGACTCAGAGACAGGAGACCTTTTGTGTTAGGTCTGTCTGATTCTTCTTCATGTAACCACAGATGGATTTAGGTGGAGGGAAAGAGATTCTGGAAGCAACCAGGGGAAAATACAGTGGAAATAGATTTCCAGAGATGAAATGACCAGCATGTCTGTTCAAATACGGGTTTTTGCATTAGCTTATTTGGGGAATCGGGGTGATTATCAGTTGAGTAGTAGGAATTTCTGAGCTATGTGGCTGGTCTGAGCTGATCAGCTACAGAATGTACCTAAAACAACTGTTTTCAAACTCATGTGTGGTTTGTCTTTATGCCATGACAGCATCTTCAGAGATCCACAAACAAATTAACCTTGACTGGATAACTATGTAAGGTCAGTTGAAAAAAGATGGCTTAAGAGATGGTTCTGTAATCTGAAACACAGGAGTTCTAGCTTGTGTTTGTTATCAGAAATGGAATAAATCTGAAGAAGCACTGCAATGGGGAGATGTTCCCCATAGAGCTTCAGCTTCAGAGATTTACAGTTGACTGTCATGGTAGGCTTTTATTCTGCTCGTGTGTAGGAAGATAGGTCTGATTCACAGAAACCTAATTGTGTGGGAAGAAAAATGCAAGAATCTTCAAGGCTTTCTCTCTCATCTTTCCAAGAAACGCATCTCTAAATTGCAGTCATATCTGATGCTCAGAGGTGATTTTGCTCTGAGAAGGTGTACCATGGATTGCCATGATGAAGAGCTGTGAGATAGGGCAAAAACTGAATAGCATAAACACACCAAGAAACATATCAATGAAGGAAGGTAAGTTTTGCTGTAGTCTTACTTTACAACCTGAGAAACCCAGTGCAATTACTTTGCTTTTATTCTAAATATTATAGATATAAAAAATTACAAAATTTGCCTAGAACTGACAATATCAAGAAAGTAAAACTTTGCCTTTTCAACTCTTGCGGCTTAATGTAATACACAGGTTTTCATTTTGATTTCATGTGCTAGCAATATCATCTATAGCAGTACCCTGCAAGTTTCCATATTTGGTTTTATAACTCTTCAAAGAATATCAGTGACATTTTCCCTGAGTTAAAATTAAAAATAAATTATTTTTCTTCACTTGAGACAACGATGGAATTTTCTCACTGAAAATGACAGCGCTGTAAGTTATGAAGCAACAAAAAAAATCTAATATTTTTAGTATCTTTTAAATCAATACTACTCCCCTTTTGCATGCTGCATATTCATATAAATTTAATATGAATGAGCTACTAATATCGCATGTTCTTCTGGAAGCTAATGGTAGCTCTGTCTTGCTCATGTTTTTGTGACTGATCCTGAGTTTTGTAAATTACTTTCCCCTATAATTTTCAAAATGTCAAAATAAAACCCAGCAAAACAGTAATTTTTAAATCTGTTTGACATTTTAAATATGGTCCCAAACTGTAGTTTATAATGAAGCTGTCTGTATGGGAGACAAGACCCAGAGATAAGTTTTATTATGGATTTCGTGTTGAACTGTAGCTCTAAACAATATGTGCTGGACTTGTGACACCAGTTGGCCTCCTAAATGACATATGTTCCTGTTGTGCTGATGAGCTCTTTAACTGCTCTCTGTATTTGCATACTGGGTGATAGGAACTGGTGATACATACCCCTGTAGAAAGGACGTGGTACATTCATATTACACTGAACTGTCTGAAATAGGGAACAGGATGTGTTGCTAAGGATACAAGAAAGAGCAGAACTCTGCAGCCACTGCTGTGCTGGAAAATTACCTTTATCAGTGTAAAAGGAAAACAAGAATAATTAATTTTGTTATACAGTTTCAGGTGGCCATCCAACTATTCACTGAGAAAGATACTGGTTTGACATTTTTTATATTAAAGTCTTTATGCTGACTAACCTTCTAGACAGGAAGCCAGAAAAGATGCAAAATTGCCTCAAGTCTGAAACAACATAATTAAAAAAAATATTTTTGATTACATTAGTATTAATAATTACAATAAATCTTACAAAGAATATTTTCTGCCCTCAAAAAGCGGCTTTTCCAGTTGTTGCATTTTGAAAAGCTGGAGATTCAGCATCTGAAAAATTCCAGTAACTCCAGTTAATCTATTCTGGTTCTCCTCTCCAGTAAAAGAAATCATAAGTTAAATCATATCTACGAGTATGTTTCTCATGACTAACATTTTTACCTTTTATTTTTTTTCACAAGTGGACAGCCTGAATCAAATGGGATTCAACAGTGATGGAAGAAGAAATGACTGTACAATGACATTTACAAAATCCATGAACGTGCAGGCAGCTAAGTGTCTCCAGTGTTTAAGCAGGCTTAAAAAACAAGTATAAATGACTTCCACTTCCTTCAGGTTGATCCTGTGTCTTAAATGAAGACCAGAAACAAACAAAAAAATTAACAGACATTCCTACACTCATAGTAAGTTAATAGCCCTGTCTGACCATGTTAGTAAAGGAATAAACAAGCATTGGTCTGTACATTCTGTTCTATTAGATGTAGATCTCCAGGCAGGCTTCATAATTGCCTTACATTAAGTTACTCATTTTGCCATTTGAACTTGAAATATTGTTTTGTGGCCTCTGCTATGGCTCATACTATAAGATGTCTGGTGCTTGTGGTATTTTAATTTGTATTCTAGTACCAACAGAACATAGACACTAACCAAACATCAGGCAAACTAAACCAAAAGAATAGAAATGAAGAATCCTGGAACATAAGCCCCAAAGGGAAACTGGAGAGAAATCTTCCTAAATGATTTCAGTACCACAAATGCTTTTCATCAATTCTACCACAGAGAAAGAAAACACTTCCTGACAATTGGGACAGCCATGTTTTCTTCCTGCGTATTCTGCTTTTAAATCTCTGCTGCTCCCAGATAGGTGATCACACTACTGTCCTTGTTTACCAAATCAGTTGTAAGACCTTGCACTTTACAAGCCGATCACTGTTCCGAATGAAATGTTGCCTTTGCTATTCCTCATTCCTATCTATTTCCATGATTACTTAGTAGTATTTGTGAGAGAAGGCGAAGACTTTGCCTATTAAGAGCAAGAAAGGTAGTGTTTCTCTGGCAAACAGACCTTAAATAATGGACTGTGAACAGCTTTTCTTTCCAGTACTGTGCACATACAAGGGGTCAGCTTAGAGGTCAACTCTGAATTCTGCTTTTAAATAAATGTTAGACCTTTCATGATTCAGTATTTTCCAGGAAATCTGCCAAGTCTGAGGTTAAAACTTCCAAAGCTACTTTTCTTGTTGCTGTACAACTAGTTAAAGTTGAGCTGACTTTTACTAGGTTTGGAAAGGAAATAACCCAGTTTTTAAAAATGTCACTGAGCTGAAATATTCCTTGGGCTTCTAGTATTCTCTTTTATATACATTCTAGAAGTGTCTCAGGATCTAAGGAAATCATTATAACCAATTAATGCTATTATTTTGTTTCAAAGACTGCAAGGCAATCACATAGCTCAAACTGAAAGCCATGAGTGGATTAGTCTTGCAAAGGTAATAATTTAAATGCTTTTGACTAAGTGTGACTGCCTGTTGCACATGCCAGCATGTTTTATGTTTTGAAGGAATAGGGATGCAAGTGAGGGAAGAAAATAATTCAGAAAGAGACAAAATTAAAGTTCAGAAGAGGTTGGAGTCTTTTGTTCTCAAAGAGATGATTAATGTTTCCATTTTGTTTTGGTGGGCTGTTTATTGTTTATACACTTTCTTATTTTGTAATGCTCACCTTTTTGTTTGTTCTTGTATTTTTATTCTTTTCTTATGTTTTGGGACCCTTCCAAGAGATCCAGACTTCTGACAGCAAAATTATACTGATATCCTATGTTCCTAAAGGTATAGTTTATCCATTTCAGACATCTAGGGAAAATCTAAGGGTTTTTTCTGTCTATATAATGGAGACTGGTAATAACTATTTTGACTTACACAAGTTAATGTAGCAAAATTGTATGTAACAATTGTTTATGATTTGTTTATTTGTTTGATTTGAATAGATACAGAATTCCTGTATTATGGACTGGAGCTTTAATCAATTTTATAGGGTAGTCCTAATTTTATCAAGCTGTGTGTCCCAATTTCAAAGCCATTTTAGAATACTCCAACCTAACCATCTTTAAAATTACAAATTCCTCTTTTCAATAGGGAGATCTATTTTTGTAGGGTAAGAGGAAGGGTAAAGGGATAAAGACATTATGTAAGATGGAGATTCAAGAGCTCCTCAGTAACCTGGGAGCCTCTTTTAGAATGAATACAGGAAAAAACACCCCTCTAAATGTTCTGTCCTAACAGAATTTGAAACTGTACAGGTTTAAAACAGAACATTCAGAATGCAAGACAGCTCTGTTTTCTCAGCCTCTCTAGGGTGTGTTCACTGGGTTTCTAAAACCAAAATTATTGGATTAAAAGAAATGGTTCTGTAAATACACAGGATATTGGTTAAGGGCACAGAGTTCTGCTGTTTGTTTCAAATCTACTTTTCTTCACATGGGTTAATGCAATTTTGGAGAAGGTATATTGCCAACATAAAAACCTATTAAATAAAGACCTAAATGGATGAACATCTCTCTTAGTCTGGCTGTGATTTTGCCCTAGCTCTTTTTCCCAGGTTGTAAAGAATAGTGCAGCATTCATGTTAAGGTAAGCTAATCTTATTCCACATGCTGTAGCTCTTATTTGTTTTCAGCTGCATTGGTTGTCAATTTTTTCAGGAATTAATATGCAAATATTGTCAATATATCAGATTCACCAGTGTCTTTGCCCCATGGTGAATGTTGAGTATCAGCATATTAGTTAGTACATCATGCTCATTCGATTCACATCTTCTAAATGTTCCCTGGTTTCATTTTCCCAGTAAATCTTTTGAATATATATATCATTGCTTTCCCTCCACTAGAAGGAACTGACAGTAAAAGGATACTTTGTTTCTAAAAGCTTATCCAGTGTAATGTTTGTTTTAATTACGTTTTTATGTGGAGTGCCTAGGGATGTATGTGTTACAGATGCTATAAAATAGTGATTGGATTAGAGTGCCGGGAAAGCAATAGAAGTTTCATACTGCTCTGTCTGGAGTCAAATCAGTGCAGTAAGTGGCTGGGACAGTTCAGTTTTGCTATTACCTCTTTCATCTGTATTAGCACTAATGTAAAATACAGGACAAAGTTTCTTTTTTTCAGGGTGTGTCAATGACCCAGTTGTAATTTCTCACTCGGGGCCCAATACAAATCACTGATCTAATAGATATCAGTACAATCAGTGACCCCCTCCTGAACTTTGAACTCGTTTTTAGAAACAGGATGAAAAGGAATGAACTCAAATAGTAAAGAAGAGTTCTTTTATTACATGTTGGAAAGACTCTTCTAACTCTGAAGAGTGAATTATATAAGGAAATTATGACTATTCTAAAAAAAATTAGACAAGATATCTATGCTGCCTGTAATTATGTAGAAATGCTTTGGTTCAGGATGGTGGGTGTGGTGATCTCCTGAAATCCTCTTTTTAGGGATTAATTCATTTAGGCAATGAAAGGAATATTTTCAGGACAATCTACTAAGAATTGTCCTAGTAGTAACCTTCAAAGTTTTTGGTTTGAATTGTTGCATTGTGTTACAGAACCTAAGAGATGCAACTGGAAATCAGAATGAATAAATCATTTCTGTAAGGCAATAAATCAATGACAGAGTCTTCTGCATATTCTTTGGATAGCTTTTCCTCTCTAACTTCACTGAAGGGTACAGAGATTTCTAGGGTCATCAAGATTTCCTTCCAAGAGCAGCATCATCCAGAGTCATGTGTGAGGAATTTCAGTTTGTTATCTCTGCAGCTGAGTCTTCAGATATATAGAACCATTATCCCTTACTTTTACAAAATACGTAGTCATCAAATATGACTCAATTGCCAGGTAACTAGATAATTCTGATTTCAGAATTTGGAAACAAGAGATGCTCGTTCAGGCTGCTCATCCATTCCACCATGACCATTGTAATTTGTTCCTTAATAAGATGGAAATAATTTATGATTTATGATTTTTTTTTTTTGTAGCAGCAAAAGCCTTCCTGGTATGGGAATGTTTTCACACACTAAATTTCTTACAATTTGTACACATTCTCTCAGTGGCTTACTTTAATATTCTTTTCCTCTTAATTTACAGGACCCAGTTCTTTAAAAGTTCTTCAAGAATTCCTATGTTAGGTTCTAGTTTTGAAACCATATCTGTATAAAAAATCATGGGTGACTACTTATAAACCTCCTAGCATACATAGGAGGTTTATACATATCTGACTTGGTTTTGCATTTCACAGAATCATAGAATATTTAGGGCTGGAAGAGACATTAAAAACATGTAGTCCCAACCCCCTCTGCCATGGGCAGGGACATCTCCCACTAATCCAGGTTGCTGAAGGCTTTACTCAACCTGGTCCTGAACACTGGCAGGGTTGGGGCACCCACAGCCTTCCTGGACAACCACTATCTTCTCACCCTCACAGTAAAGAATTTCTTCCTAATATCCAGCCTAAAATTTCCATCTTTCAATTTGTACCCATTACTCCTTGTCCTACCATTACAGTTCCTGATGAAGGATTCCTCTCTGGCTTCCTTGTAGGCTTCCTTCAGATACTGGAAAGTTGCTCTGAGGTCTCCATGCAGCCTTCTCCAGCCTGAACATCTGGAGACGATTTCAGTNCTCTGCCCAAGCTGTTGGTGTGTCTGGGATTGCCATGACCCACGTTAGGACCTTGCACGTCGCTTTGCTGACCTCCATGAGGTTTGCACTGGCCCAGCTCTCAAGCCTGTCCAGGTCCCTCTGGATGCCATCCCTTCCCTGCAGCGTGTCACTGCCCCACACAGCCTGGTGCTGTCCGTGAACTCTCTGAGGGTGCCCTTGATCCCTCTGTCCATGTCCCTGACAAAGATGTTGAGCAGTATCAGCCCCAGCACTGACCCCTGAGGGACACCACTCCTCACTGGTCTCCACATGGACCACGAGCCCTTGACCACAACTCTTTGTGGGTGGCCACCCAGCCAGTTCTTTATCCCCCCAGTGGTCCATCCCTCAAATCCACGTCCCTCCGATTTAGAGACAAGGATGTCGTGTGGGGCAGTGTCAAACACTTTGCGTAAGTCCAGGTAAGGGATGTTAGTAGCTCTGCCCCATCCAGCAGTGCTGTAGCAACTTTGTCAGTCATGATTTGCCCTTAGTAAAGCCATGTTGACTGTTACCAATTGCCTCTTTATTTTCCGTGTGCCTTAACATACTTTCCATGAGAATCTGCTCCAGGATCTTGCTGGGCACAGAGGTGAGACTGACTGGTCTGGAGTTCCCTGAGCTTTCCACTTTCAAAAGTGGGGGTTATAATTACCTTTTTTCACTCATCATGAACTTCACCTGACTGCCACTGTTTTTCAAATCTTATGGATAGTGGCTTACCAAATTTGTCTGCCACCTCCCTCAGGACTTGTGGATGAACCTCATCAGATCCCATGGACTTGGTGCATTCAGATTCCTTAGATGGCCTTGAACCTCATTTGCAGTAATAAACATTTTCAAATGGAGAAGGAGTCATATCTTCAGTGTTTGTTATGCATAGTTCGCTTCTACAGGAGTTTTAGCCTTTTTCACAATGCAGAATTAATGAGAAAGATATACCTTCTCAATAAAAACCTAGATGAAGGCTAAAACCAGAGACTTCTCCCTTCATCTTTAAGGACCATCAAATCAAAACCTCCTAGCTGTTGCTCTAGTTTCTGGGAGTCAGAACAT
>VWZT01004022.1:4595-18100 GCA_013397055.1 Pachycephala philippinensis
AAAAGTAATTTGTATCCAGTGACCCTGTTAAAGAGTTTTGCCAGGCCAGGTGCCAATCAGTTTAAGAAACTCTCTCTCTCAAAGCATCAGACTTTGTTAAGAAACAAAATCAAAGGGTCACAGGATGTTTTGGCTTGGAAGGGACCTTAATGATCATTNGCCCACTCTAGCAGGTCCATTCCTTCCTGTGCCGAGAACCCCAGACCTGGATGCAGTGCTACAGGTGGGGACTCACAAAGAGACAGCAGAGCAGAATCCCCTCCCTCAGCTGGTTGGTCATACTTCTCTGGATGCAGCCCAGGACACGTTTGACTTTCTGGGCTGCCAGTGCACATTGCTGGGTCACATTGAGCTACTCATCAACAAACACCCCAAAGTTCGTCTCCCCAGGACTGCTCTCAATCCATTCTCTGCCCAGCCTTTGTTTCTACTTGGATTTGCACCAACTCAGGTGCAGGACCTTGCACTTGGCCTGGTTGAATTTCATGAAGTTTTCAAACAGGGGGGGACAATTAGATAAGAAAATTTAAGCAGGAGCCATATAATGAATGAACTGAGGCCCCCTGCATACCTCAACTTTGATAACCTACATGAGCAATTAGCCCACAGCAGCATCTTAAATTGTCTGCTGAGATGGAACTCAGGATGCTCCTGAGTGAAGCTAGTGTAACTGCACCTGCTGCCTCCACGCATGACTCTGAAACTTTCTCTCTTTCATGTAGTATATCTTACCTTATGTATTGTTTGCATGAGTGGTTGTTTGCGCATTGCTGCTTGCTCTGGCAAATAAAATTTCAGAACACAGTTCTCTCCAGAGAAAAATAATAAAATGGCTACATGATTTGCATTTTGTAAAAACCTTGTATTGCTTCTTTCTTCTCACAGTATGTTTAAAAAATAGCGTCCCTCCCTCCCAATTCATCTGCAACACATACCTGTCTATCGTGCAGATGTGTAGTTCTCTGTGGCTGGGATTTCGAATGAAGATGCCAAGGGCCCTGTATTTCAGGACTTCATGGAAAGTGCTCCAGAAAATGCCGGTAACAAGGAGAAAGAGCCCCAAAGCTAACAGGCAATAAAACACTATCTTCTTGTTTCCACATCTGCACATAGAGGAATCTGTGGACATGCAAAGTACTCCCAGGCAAATAGTGGAGAAACTGAGTAAGAGCATAAAAAGACGAATGAAAGTAAAAAGACATTTTGGCATCTTTTGGAGAAGACACAGCACTTTGTTTCTGTCTGCTGTTTGTTTGCTGTCTGTCTCTGCTGTACTTCTCATCCTCTCGTATGGGTACTTTATATACTATAGGACCAACTGGCCTTTAAACAATTAAGAGAAGCAGGCAGTTTTAACTTACTCATTAACTCTTTGAGAGACTTATAAACCCTTTTGAGATTAATTTGTAACCTTCCACCTACTTTAAGGAAGGAAGCAGAGATTTCCTGAACCATCCCTTTGCCACTGTAATCTCCAGAGTGTAAACTTGGACTGCTACCTTCATGGCATGATTTGCAGTGGTTTGTACACTTCGCTGCTTATGAATGAGACCTGGATTTGTTAAATTCAGCTTACTTGACTTGAAAAGAAAAACAACCAACAACCAAAAAAATGCAGTCCAGAAATCCCCATTAAAAGTTTGAAGGGAAAATATACTTCATGTACGTGCAGACATTGACATGGGAGGGGAATGGGCATAGGTAAAAAACTGCTGTTCTCTGAGGGGCGATGTCATCTCACCTTTTCTCTCTGACTTGCCAAGATAAGGTAGCACGAAAGAATAGTAGTGTCTGACGGGTATCAATCTAGGTTCAACGAAGGATTTACTTCTCTAAGCACTAGCTCTTGCCATCCAATACCTTGGTCCAGAGAACCTAGGAAGCTGCAATGAAGCACTTGCATGACCTATGCAGCACATAAAGGAGTCCAGCACCTCAGACTGGGACATGGGACAGCCCTGAGGGGTGTCTGTGAGCTCCCAGAAGAAGCATCAGGAGGCAATAGATCTCTTAGTAAGCAGGTTTCTGAGACGTGAAGTTACCCCAAAGATATGCTGGACTCTGACTAGCCCTCAAAGCTTTCTCTCCAGCTGCCTAGCTTGGGTGGTTATTACTGAATGGGTGTTACAACAGGCAGCCCACACCTCCCTGTAGTGCTTTGTGAGATTCGAGCTGCAAAAACAGCAAAAAATTCAACTGCAAAAGCAACTGGCGAGCACAGCAAACAGATCACTTCCCTTAAAAGAGCTGCTCCACTGGAGAAGACATGAAGTGGAGCAGATTCCCACTAATGCAAGTTGCCACTTAGCTTGTGTGCAGGTGCATGCTTCTCAGGGATGGGGCTGGTCAGGGAAAACTGTTATTTTAGGCACTGGCTTCACCAAATTCGGGTCTTTAAAAGAGGTGGCCCAGCTGTGACAGAGGAGACCAGTAACCAGGAGGTAAAGCCATGTGTTGGGGGTAGGAGTTCGTGCAGGGAAGGTGTGCGTGGAGGCTGAGAACATGAGAGGCAGGTGGAACACAGTGAAATGGTAGAGTCAGTGCTGCTGGATGCCCGCTCAACAGCAACCGCTGCTCTTCCAGAAATGCAACTGCAAAAGTGTAGTGTGATGGAAACACATTTAAATAAACTGTTTCAATAGGCAAGTTTTACATCTGTCTTGCCAGATATGAATTCCACCCGTTCATCTTCCTACTGCTGCAGGACTGTTTTCCAGGACACCTTTGCTTCATGCTCTGTTATTTCAAATATTAATGAATGGTCTTCCTGCAATTTGTTTTCCCATAGGTTAACAGACCCAGCTGAATTTACAATAATATTTTTTCTGTATCATTTCTACTTTCTGCATATCCGTTTATTTTACATACTTCATTTTACAAAATACTATCTATTACCTCTGGGTTTTTTGATGTTTCTTATTGATGTTTTGATCTTAACTTACCTAAATAGAAATACCAAGTTATTCATGACTGCTATCTAAAGTTCAGTTAATTAATATAATTCACATCTTCTGTAGTGCTACTCCTTCTGCTACAAGACAGTATTTGTGAAACAATTATGTTGATAAGAATAATTTTTCCTTCCTGTTTTCTGTATAGATCTGTACTCATTGACCTGTTTGGTCATTGAAATTTATAGCTGCAACATTATAGCATCATATCTTGTGGTGATAGAGGATTAGTTAATTGTTACAGGAAAACCTGGGGAGAAAATTGTATTTTGTCTATGTGAAAAGAAAATCTAAGGATTCAAATACGCTCCCTTTCTGTACTAGGAAAAGAAGTAAAAAGAGGTAGTCTGAAAAATCCTTAACGAGGAAGTTAAAAAGATTAAATAAATGTTATAACTCTCTGAAGAATCAAAGCCAGTGACTAGGCTACACTTCACTTAGGGGGAAGAACTGGATTGCATGATAAAATTTAGCCAAGGAAAAACTAATTTTCTATGCCAGCCAGTTTGCTGAAAACCGTAAGAAATTAAAGAAAAGCAAGCAAGACCTGTCAGCAGCAGCTGCTGGCTCCACAGGATGGCAAAGGCAGGACCCACCCATGGGAAGGGAGCAGGCCTGTGGAGAGGCTGCAAGGTGCTCTGAGCAGAGGACAGCCCCTCAGCACCGCTCGGGAGCTGAGGATGGGGCTCACAGGCTGCGAGGGGTTAGTCCTTGTGATGCTGTGGGAGAAAAAGGCATGTATAGGTGCCCCCTTTATGGGGAAGATATATATCTGGCCTCTTGTTCTGCATCTGGAGATTTGCAGGGTTTTTTTGTAGGCTGCAGAAGTTTGGTGATTTCTCCAAGAGGTCAGTTTAATCTATTGCAACAGACTACAGGTATATTATCCTTGAAAACAGCATTTGATTCTGAATTACTGCATCTCACCCAGTGGGTATATAAAGGAAAAGGAAAAATAAAAGTGAGAATAGCTCCATAACGCTGTTTAATTATCAGGTTCCATTATTTTTCTTCCTTTCCATCACTTCAGATTTTCTGTAATGTTGTTCTTGGCCTTTTCCAATTTCCCTAACATTTTGCAGCTTGATTGCTTTATTGGCAGTGAGTGTCTTGGACTGCATCAGACTGGATGAGCAGATTTCCTATTTCTCTTAAAAAACAGGAAGAAAGTTTCTTCTAATGAGATCAGGTGGGAAAAGGGAATAGTTAACACGGCATAAAGGTTACTGAGCAGAATTGGCTGCTGACCAAGGTCAAAAGGTAGCAGTCCAGATGCAGAAAAACCACTTCGTAGGAAGTCTGATTGAAGATGAACTTAATGGATGTTCCACTGGATGATTTGACGATTGTGATTGTTTGGCAATTTGCATTTCACTTGGAAAGGTCACTGCTTATCCTGTATCCTGTTGAAACGTTAGGCTTCAACAAACCAGTTTCTAGAATTATGCTGCTCAAAAAAGAATTTATGATATCATACACATTTTTATGAGAGTTGTGAAACACAAACTTATTTTTTAACTACTAATAAAATGGAAAACTTGATAATCAGAAAATAAAAAAAAAAAACGTTTTAATGCAAATATTTGGGTTGTGTTAGTGTCAGCTGCATGTAATATCACAGTACATGACAGAAGATAATGTCATATTAGAGGTCACATTTGCTGCTAAAAAGTGATATTTTACCAGAAATTTGAAGATTATGTGTTTTGCTCTAGTATGAAATGAATTATTTTTAACAAAATTAAAACACTGAATTTACACCAGTTTTGTTTTTCTGTTCGCTAACTTTCTAGCACTTTTATCTGACATGATTTATTGTTATAACTCCCTCAAAGGGTTTTGTATGTTGTTGTGAATAATACAGAACAGATTTGCCAATGGGTTTCTTTAGCAATCCCAGTATTCCTTGAAAATATGCAGTTCAGGTAATGGGAAATTATTTTAAACTCTGCTGATGTAGTCTCTTCTTAATTACATTGGCATTAATTACAGTGGTTTTGAGAATTTAGAAAAGTTTAAGAATGATGCAATGATGAGTTGATGCAATATGAACATCAAAATCATATTTCACAGACCAGTTCCCAACCTGAGGATTTGATGATGCCTATGAAAAACAAGATGCATGAACGCGGCCAGGGCTGCTCTTTGTTTTTGAGGATATTGTGATTTTAGGAGGTGTGGCTCCTATTTGAGAATGAATGATTGAATTTGATAAAGGAAAGTAGGCATAATTTATTCTACAAATACTTGAAAAGAGCAGGGATGAACTAATTTGATTGAAGAGAGTACACTTCAGGATTTTTATTGAGAAATTTCCCCGAATGGTTGAGAATAGTTTACTCTGGATACAGGTAACATAAACAACCAATAAATACTTAAAATAAGGAGAATTTAGATACTAACTTTCAAAATCACTGAGAAAATTTTGAGGTTTGACAGATGATACTTTAACAAATATTTAAATTTCATTTTTGATGAATCAGATGTTCTTTTTTTCCCAAGTATTGTTTCCAAATTTTATTGCTTTATTTATTTACTAAAAGAATGAAATACAGTAATTGTGATAACAATTGTGATAACTAACAATAGTTTAAAGTTTAATAGTTTCAAGTTTTAATATTTTAAATAGTTTGAAGTGATGATGTGAACTGGCTAGTCAGAAAAAACTGCACATAAATAGGACAGTTCCCTAGTGAATGTGGAATCATTTTTGGTCTGTCAGGCTATTGCTATACCTATCAGAACTTGCATATTTTTGTAAAGCTTTGAAATGAACGTGATGGATTATCAGCAGATCTGAGGCGTTCCCTTTTAATTTATATCTGGCAAAACCAGAATGCTAGCTGAGTCCAAAAAAAAAAAAAAAAGAAAAAAGATAAAGTAGATATTGCTCTTCTTTTTCTCTGAGCAAGAAGATGAGGAAGAGGGTTCACCAATGAAAACACATGCATGCTGTATTTGTCTCATGTTCACATATTTAAAAATACCACATCTTACATGATATCCAGGAGCCTGGGAAAGCTATGAACTGCATATGAACATATATTGAACCAGACATTATGGTTCCTCCTGTGGAATTAAGAGTTTAAAATTATCATGTGTACAGTGAAATAGAAAGCTTTTAAAATGAAAAAAAAACCCAAACCAAACAATAAAAACCAAGCCCACCAAACAGAAGGCTTTGGTGTCTGTTTACCTAAGCACAAGAATCAGAGCTGTGGGTGAACAGAGTGACAGCCTGGGTGAGCAGTGTGGATTAGAAGGCGTGTAGGGCCCTCATCTCCACTCTGCTCTGTTCCAGCTGTTCGTGGTGCCTCCAGCACAGTTGTATCTGCACAACTTCTGAGCAGGAAACAGTTGTACAGCACTGCTTAGCAAATATGGATAACTTTGACCCCAAAGAATAGGGATCCTCTGTACATGAGACACGTTCCCCTTTGTTCATCCAACAGTAGTGTACATGATGTGCCAGCTGAAATGTTCATCTTACAGAAAGAATCGTATTCCACCTTTACATATGTGAGGATTTTGGCAGAATTCCAATCATAAATTAGTAAAAAATTGCCAGTTAAATACCGGTGCTATCGTAGGTAATTAGGTGATTATATTGTTTAATGACAGTATAAAATATCTTGGGGAAAAATTTACTTAGGGAGGAAGTGAACAAGCATTATTTTCCACTCAAAATTTAAGTGTCACTCTTCTTTTTACCTTTCACTCCTCCTTCATACTTCTTTTCTCCAGAAGATGGTTGTCCTGAGGATTTTTATGTTGAGGTTTAGGAGTAAAATATGTTTTTGTATGTGGACTCAAAGCAAGGCATATAGCCTCTATAGATACTTCCAAGTAGGGCTCAGATAAGCATGAGAACATAGATACTGCCCATATGAACAGTGCTGTCCTCCTCTAGGAAAGACGAGGACTGCCCAGAGCACTTTTTAAATCTGTCTTTAGTTTTATGATGTGGAAGGCACTGAAGAACAGTCCTGTTGGCACTGATGCCTATTTGCCATTGGCAGCAGGAGCAAAGTCAGGTATTCTGTCTTGGCTTGAAGTCTTCAGCAGTTTCATCAAAAGCAGGTCAAAAGTGAACTTTGAAGGAGCTGCTGGTAGCTCTTGTTCTAACAAAGCACAAAAAGCTTAGTGCTAGTGGTTTAGCTGTGCTGGAAGGTTTAATATTAAACCAAGAATTCCTATTGTCTTTCAATACAGTTTAATATTGTAACACAATTAGATTGAACCTCCTGAAACACTTCTTATTTGACGTCATTCTGGGAGGTTGGCTGAACATTACAATCAAATATTGTACACTAGTAGACAGTAATTGTATTAGGTGTAACTTATAAGAATTTAGCCTGGGATATATGCAAAAGTCCTGCTCTAGGTTAGAGGAATATCCTGTGACAGTTTTACACAAAGCTGACAAATGGTCCCAGGTAGCAAATATCTTAAACTATTTTTCAAAATTATTTTCAGGGTGAATCTGTTGTTAGAAATTACAGGTATCTGTATTTGTTTCTGTAACTGCAGTGCATGATTTGGTATGTAATTTTACTTGCAGAGGTCTACTCATTTCTCATTTGAATCAAATGAGTTAATCAGTACTCAACTAAACCTCAATAGTCTATCTTTCAAGCAGTCAGGTTTGTAAAGAACCAGGTTTTCAGCACTTACAGCATATCTGATTTGCCAAAGAAAATGAAGAAGGTGGGTATCACAAGAAAATACAACATAATTTTAAAAAGAGAGTAAAGCACGGAGGCTGAAGCAGCAGTTAACACAAATATGATTTGACTGGGAAAGCACATGGACAAGAACTACAGCCTGTGGCATGTGTAAAGCTTGCATTGTGCAAAGCTTTCACACTTCTGTGCAAATGAACAGGCCTGACTGATGGAGAACAGGTCAGCCATTCTCAAAAAAAAAAAAAAAAAAAAAAAAGAAAGAAGCCAGAGTAATAAGAAGTGTCTTAGGAGGTGGGGGTTAGAGATGAAGGTCTGCATTTTGACAAGTGGACTCAGAAACATCAGCAGACCTCCAAGGCTCTTCAATTTTCAGTTCATAAACCAGACTGCTTATACTGGCAGGGAATATCTACACAACACTGCTCATTAATGCACAGAGCAAGGAGACCTACATTTAGGCTGCTGCTTTACAGGAAAATGGAGTGCAGGAGACTGATATCTCCCTGATGATTCAACGAGAAATGTCTCTAGCTACTGCAGGATCTGAAATGCATGACCCACATGTGCATGCAGAGGCTGGCAGTCCTGTTGCAAAAGCTGACTAATTCCCTGCCTCTGGGATGCATGTCCGTTTCCTTTGCAGGCTGCTACAGAACACTGTATTGGCATTGCTTCTCATGATTTGGAGATCCCCTACTATGCATGATACAGGAACATCTTCAGCTCCTCACAACACATGTGCAGACTCTGTCTCCTTTGTAGATCACCAGACTTTCACTTAGAGAATACTAAAGGGCACTTCCCACCTCAGAAGAGGCACCTGTTAGGGTGGTCATGAAAGTTCTGCAGGGAAGTAGCGGTCTCTGTGGAAGTCAACAGCTAAGCCCTTGCATGGGTGTGGAGTGAGAGAACAGACCCTATTTCTGGTCAAAGAAATGGTACAGACAGATGTATACATACCTAAAATACAACCTGGTCTGCAACATCGTGGAAGTCCAAGTGAATTAATGGGGAGACCTCATCACAGTCTACAGCTTCCTCACAAGAAGAAGAGGAGGGGCAGACACTGATCTCCTCCTTCTGGTCACCAGGGACAGGACCTGAGGGAATGGCATGAAGTTGCACCAGGGGAAGATTAGATTAGATATTAGGAAAAGGTTCTTCACCCAGAGGGTGGCTGAGCACTGGAACAGCTCCCCAGGGAAGCGGTCACGGCACCAACCTGGCAGAGTTCAAGAAGCATTTGGAAAATATTCTCAGACACTTGGTGTGATTCTTGGGGTGTCCTGTGCAGGGCCAGGATTTGGACTTCCATGATACTTGTGGGTCCCTTCCACCACAAGATATTTTATTCTATGAACATGATTTGCTGTCAGTTTGGTCTTGATGACTTCATAGAGCATATGGTCCAGTACCCCACTGGTTACCCCGTGATGGATTCTATATTCACAGAGGAAAAAAAGCTACCAAAGACCCCCATTATTCTTTGGGGTATAAAATATAGGGATGTTTTAAACACATCTAAAGTATGGCTGATGGGACTTGGGGATGTTTCACACACCTTAAGTGTGGCTGATGGGGCTGGTACGAGAAACACCGAGTAGAACCACAGCTGGTGGTGATGCTGGAGGCAGAATCAGTGTTAGGGAGACCATAGGGTGTAACACAGACTTTTGTTTTCAACAGATCATTAGTGACCTGGTGGATAATATGATGGAACTCAAAAAGAATCTAAGAAAGTCACTGCTTTTCATTGATGGATTTTTGATGATTTGATTATAGGACAAGTGTTAATGGTTTTAGACTAAAGGAGAGTAAATTTAGATTAGATATGAGAAAGAAGTATTTTACAATGAAGGTGGTGAAACATTGAAACAGGTTGCCCAGAGAGGTGGTAGATGCTCCATCCCTGGAAACTTTCAAGGTCAATTTGGATGGGGTTCTGAACAACCCAATCTAGTGGAAGATGTCCCTTCTCTCTGCATGGGGATTGGACTGGATGACCTTTGAAGTTCCCTTCCAACCCAAATACTTTTATGATTCTGTGATTCTGTGATTGAAAACACAAGGAAGGAAAGGCACAGGGAAAAAAACCAGCAAGCTAACAGAAAACTGGAAAAAAATGTAATTTTTCCTTTGGATCATGGGTCAACCAAAGGCATTGTCTGGATGAGTGAGACAGCAACTCTGCCTTGAATTCAAGACTTAAGAGGAACTGATGAGTAAATCTAAGCAATATCAAATAAATTCTTGATAAGGAGCAGAAGCAGCAGGGAATGTAGGTCATCCTGGACTGACTCAAGTCCCTTGGAACCAAGAGGATTACACAGAGAAAGATAACATTTCACAGAGAATATTTCTGGCTTCAAAAGAGGGAAAGGAAGAAATCTGCAGTACTGCTGATGACAATCAAGGCTCAGTGGCACAACTGTAATAGAGACAGATATGACCGTAGGAGGCCTCAAGAAAGATCCCTCCTGCAGGGATGAAGAAGTGTTAATATTCATATTCAAAGGCATTGGTTCCATACATGACTTATGATATCCTGGCCGAGTTTCCTTTGAACCTATAGCAGACACACAGAATTGCTACTGAGTAAAGAGTGGATCAGCAGCCCATTGTACAGGAAGAAACTGAAGGTGCTGGACACAGTGTACTGGGCAAAATGAAAGCTGAGAGGCAGTATGGTTATTGTCCACAAACACATCAATGAGGGAACACCAAGGGCAGAAAAAAAAGAATTACTAAAATTATTAACTGTGGAAGCATAAGAAAAAGGGATTCAAAATAGCCAGAAAGAAACTTAGCATGAAAATGAGTAGACTTAGAAGAAGGAAATTCCTGATTGATTTCAGAAACAAAGATGGAAAAAAATATAACAGCTATGAAAGTAACTTAACAGAAAGGGACTAAATACCAGTGAATACATATCCACAGTGACGAGTTTCCCTGCCCTGTATTCCCAAGACACCTTGCATAAACAGACTTTGATAAAAGGAAGATATAGACCCTGTAAGGGTCATGAAGTTAATTTTAGCAGATTACTCTGAACCACAGTTACTGTTTTCAGAACTCATACGACATACTCTAATAAAAACAATAGTGTAGTCTTTGAGAGAAATTATGTCACTGCCTTTTGTCCTTCCCAACCCCTTTTCCCTTCCCTTCCCATTTGATCCAGCACTTACATGCAAATGGCCACAGTTTGAATCAGAGAAAAGAACTTTTTTTTTCCTTTTTTTCACTCATCCATTTCAACTAGCAGCTGCTCAGCTCATCCACTCAAGTGAAGGAGCAGCTCGAATTGGGCAGCTGGGGCTGGAAAAAGGGCACAGCTTCACCTTTTACTAACTGTGTACTTGTTGATTGTATCCCCAGAGAAGAAAAAGTTCCTACCTATATTCTGAATAGGGTTTTTAATTTCTCAGGCTGAAGTTCTGCTCTCTGCTTCTCATTCTCTGTCTTCTTCCCTGCTCTTCTTTGTTAACCATTTTCTCCCAGTTTTTTATTTCCTCTTACCCAATCCTCTTTGCAAAGCCAACTTCTTTCTTTAAAGCTGCTGCACTCTTCTTTAAAACATGCAGCATTGCTAGTTGAACAGCATGTAAGTGTCCATTTTTATGTCCTGATTATAAAACAGATATCAATATCGTTGAATGACTCTTGGTAAGGATGACTCGAATGGCTGTAGCTGGAGCATAGGAAATATGAGAGAAGGGTAGGTAGAGAGTTCCTGTTCAGCCCAGTGAGAGCAGTAGGAGGTAGGGAAACTAAAGCAGCCTTCCATCTCCTAGAGGGAGATTACTGAAAAGAAAGTGAATTTATGATAAGACAACTCACTTTGGAAACAGTGCAGACTAATCCTCCTGTATGGTGTGTTATTTGCTTAATGACGATAGATACATTCTAGAGAGAAAAAGTATCCAGTACTTGTTGGATTTCGACGTTTTTCACTGTTTTCCATTTTGCTAACTGACTCCATCATTTGCTTGCAATCCACTCTCCTGAACTCTACGGGTCCTGTTCATGGTCACTGAAAAAGGGAATGCTTCTTCCCTTTATCCCTAACCCTTGACAATGCAACTACGAAAGCTGATGAAGTCTCTACTTACCCTTCAGTACCTTGTTCATTTGTAATTTGCTTTGCTTTCAGCTTCATTTAATGTCAGGGTCTGATTTACTCCTGGATTGTTTCCACTGGAAATGCTGAGGCCAGCAAAGATGATCTACATGAAGCATGACAGAGAACAAGCTCTCACAAGAAAGTACACCTGTGAACTTTATGGGCTTTTGCTATTGGAAATTTTGCTCTTTTCTTTAAATTCTCAGGTACAAAACATGTGCGTTTCATGTAGAATTCTGATAAGCAGTATTTTAACTCTGCTGTTATTCTTCAGACTCATTATGTTCAGCAAATGTCAACAAACATCAGTGTTTTTTAAGGGGAAAAGGAGACCTCTTTGAAATTTCTTGTTACCCTTTAACACAGAATGTCTGCACATAAACCAGAAGACTTCCATATAGATCTTAGGTGGAAAAGGAAGGGAAGAGCATATGGCTGTATTACAACTTAGGCTTTTTAACAATATTTCAGTCCATACAAAATTTCAATTCTGCCGTTGGTCAGTGCTTCTGTTCCCTGCATAAGATCAGATTTGTATCCATCTTTACTGTCTAAAGCATACCCACAGAAGACTGCTAGAAAATAAGTAATTAAATTTTCCATTGTTACTTTCTTGTAATGTAGCTTCAGTGATCTCTCCCCAGCCATGCAATAACAAAGACAGCTCTGGACTGTGCAACTTGTTACCTCACTGTGGGAGCTATTTCCTTTGATGTAACTAAAAACATCTTGAACTCCTAGTGACAAATTTAGTGTTAAGGCTCTGCTGTGCTCTGTTTGCAAACTTACTTGATGAAAGGGAGTCATCTTGCAGTGCTAAAGGAGGACCACCATACTCACTGCAGTCGAATTACTCCTCTGTCTCCAAAATACATCTTTGTAACACCACCCCAACTCCCCGGCCCCCAGATATCTCATTTGAATTAAGATTTTGTTCTTAACATGATGGACATTCAAATTGATGTTCCAGGTCAAGGCAAAAAGAAGGAGACTATGCCTTCAGCTCTGGCCTTGGAAAAACCTGATCATGGGAGTATTTTATCTTCTGCAGTGAGTGAAATAAGTGGATAAGTAGTTTCATCACTTTTATAGAAGTATGTGTCTATTTTAAGGTTCCATATGACTTTCCTATGACATACCACCTTTTAAATAACAATCTGAAAAGACGGTAATATTCTTCACAAAAGTAAAACTTATGGATAAATATCAATCTCTTTATCTTCTCCACTAGCCTGAAATCCTCCTTTCTCAACCCATAGTTTCATACACTGCTGTATAATCCCATACAGATTCTCACCTGATAATTTGGCCTCATGAGAATACTGTGAGGCACTGCACAAACATGAATTGAAAAAGAAAACCCTTTGAGCAGAAGAGATGTCAGACTAAATACCGAATAAAAGACCTGAGCTGCGTATCAAGTACGTAAGTGAAAGTAACATGATCACAAGTTCTCTCCAATTTAAGAGAGAAGGTGTTGTGAGGGACTGTGTCAAAGGCCTTATAGAAGTCCAGATAAATGACAACTGTAGCCCTTCCCTTGTCCACTGATGCCATCCCCCCATCATAGAAGGCCTTAGATTGGTCAGACAGGACTTGCCATGCGGGCTGTTTGAGCAGTGGCCCTGGCAGGTACCTGCATTCCGCTGCACAACATCATTCCTGGGCAATGCCATCTGTGTTGAATGTGCCTGGGGCACAGCTGACATCAGACCAAGTTGACTATTGTCTTGGGGTGACTTTGGT